>WNWK01024913.1:0-29117 GCA_009830355.1 Cherax destructor
AGGACAGCATGGGTTTAGAGCAGGCCGCTCCTGTCTGTCCCAACTACTGGACCACTACGACAAGGTCCTGGATGCTCTGGAAGATAAACAGAATGCAGATGTTATATACACAGATTTTGCAAAAGCCTTTGACAAGTGTGACCATGGTGTAATAGCACACAAAATGCGTGATAAAGGCATAACAGGAAAAGTTGGTAGATGGATCTATAATTTCCTAACACGTACAACACAAGAGTAGTAGTCAACAGAGTAAAGTCTGAGGCAGCTACTGTGAAAGCTCTGTTCCACAAGGCACAGTACTTGCTCCCATCCTATTCCTCATCCTCATATCAGACATTGACAGGGATATAAGCCACAGTGCTGTGTCTTCCTTTGCAGATGACACCGAATCTGTATGACAGTGTCCACCGTTGAAGACACTGCAAGACTCCAAGCAGACATAAACCAAATCTTTAAATGGGCTGCAGAAAACAATATGAAGTTCAATGATGAGAAATTAAAATCTCATCGGAGTACAAAACTAATTCCAACCACACAATAGAGCGAAAAACTAATGTCAAAGACATGGGAGTGATCATGTCAGAGGATCTCACCTTCAAGGACCATAACAATGTAGCAATTGCATCTGCTCGAAAAATGACAGGATGGATAATGAGAACCTTCAAAACCAGGGATGCCAAGCCCATGTTGACACTTTACAGATCGCTTGTTCTATCTAGGCTGGAATATTGCTGCACACTAACTGCACCTTTCAAGGCGGGTGAAATTGCTGACCTTGAAAATGTGCAGAGAACCTTCACTGCACACATAAGTGCGATAAACCACCTCAACTACTGGGAACGCTTGAAGTTCCTAAACCTGTACTCTCTAGAACGCAGGCGGGAGAGATACATTATTATATACACATGGAAGATTATCGAGGGCTTAGTACCAAACTTGCACACAAAAATCACTCCGTACGAAAGCAAAAGACTCGGCAGGCGATGTAACATCCCCCCAATGAAGAGCAGGGGTGCCACTAGCACGTTGAGGGACAACACAATAAGTGTGACGGGCCCAAGATTGTTCAACTGCCTCCCAGCGTACATCAGGGGGATTACCAACAAACCCCTGGCTGTCTTCAAGCAGGCACTGGACAGGCACCTCAAGTCGGTACCTGATCAGCCGGGCTGTGGTTCGTACGTTGGACTGCGTGCCGCCAGCAGTAACAGCCTGGTTGATCAGGCTCTGGTCCAACAGGAGGCCTGGTCGCGGACCGGGCTGCGGGGGCGTTGACCCCTGGAATTCTCTCCAGGTAGACTCCAGGTAGACTACAAAGTTGTGCTCTCTCCCCCTAGTACTATGATTGCTTCGGATCCCAGCCTTGACAAAATTAGCAGCAAGATATTCTGGATAATGTTTGTGAACAATTTTATAAACTTCATTTAACTTCAGTTGTTTTAATCTGTCTTCAACATTCAGCATATCCAATTGTTGTAATTCATCCTGGTCTACATGTTCTCTTGGACCCAGGTCCAGGATGAATCTTGGACCCAGGTCCAGGATGAATCTTGGACCCAGGTCCTAAGTAAGTAAGTTTATTCAGGTATACACAAATACATTTACAGTGGACCACTGAGTTTCGTAAAAACTTTACTCCTGAAGTCTGCTCAAGCACTATTACCGAACGAATTTACTCCCTTAAGAAAAAATATCACGTAGGTTAGTCTATTTCAGACCCCCAAAAATATACTTCCACATGCACCTAAAATATTATACTTACATAACTGTACGATTTCCGGGTATTCGTTAACCGAGGGTCCACTGTACATAGATTATCATACATAGCAGCATATGTGTAGAGAACCTAGGATAACCCAAAAAGTCAGAGTGACTTATTTCCATTGGGGTCCTTTTTATACCTTAATATTATACATTGTAGGATATATATGTTATTATATTATAAAGGATATATGTATACTAGGAATAAGGTAAAAAGAGTTATTTACATATACATGTGTGTTAGCTAAAAAATAAAAATCATTCTCCTCCTTTCTGTCGCTACATTCATTAGGTACCTTTTGGTTCTCTTCTTGAACTGGCTCATGCTATGACTGGCTTTGACATGTGCAGGCAGTCTGTTCCATTCTTTTATTGCTGTACAATAAAAGGTGTTTGAAGCCTGGCCACTGATTGTGGGTGCTACAAAGTTGTGCTCTCTCCCTCTAGTACTATGACTGCTTTGGTTCCCAGCCTTGACAAAATTGGCAGCAAGATATTCTGGATACTGTTTGTGAGCAATTTTATAAACTTGATGTAATTTAAGTTGTTTTACTCTGTCTTCAATATTCAGCATATACAATTGTTGTAATTCATCCTGGCCTACATGCTCTCTTGGACCCAGGTCCAGGATGAATCTTACCATTTTGTTCTGGATGATTTGCACTTTATTTTTCAGTTTTTTTGTCAAGGCAGAGTACCATGAAGTGCAAGTGTAGTCCATATGACATTGTATAAGGGCTAGACATAGGGTCTTGCGAGCCTCAGTAGGTAGACACTGTGCTTGTCTGTAGAGGAACTTCAGTCTGGCATTCGCTTTCTTTACTACACTGTTCCCTATCAATTTTCCTGACATGTATGGGTCAAAGGGGATTCCCAGATATTTTACTGAGGAAACTGAAGTGATGGATTCCCTATTACACCGGACATTAAAATTATTTACCCTTCTCAGTTTATATTTCGTGCCAAAGAGTATGGCTTCTGTTTTCCCTAGATGTAACGATAGTTTGTTGTCTACTAACCATTTGCTGCAGGACTCCAGTTCCAGTGTTAATACATTAGCTATATCTTGTGGGTCTTTACCTGACACTAACAGTGCACTGTCATCCGCATACAGTAGGATGGGCGTATCATTTACATAACACAGGAATAATAAAGGACCCAAAAAGCTACCTTGGGGAACTCCACATGCTATCGACAGTGGTTCTGATTCCGTTTTGTTGATTTTGACAATTTGTTTCCTGTTGCTAAGATAGGACTTAAACCAGTCTGTGGAATCTATGCCGATAGCTTGAAGTTTCTTACATAATATATTGTGGTTGACAGTATCGAAGGCCTTTTGCAAGTCCAAAATTACCATTCCTATGAGGTTCCCTATAGACATTTCAGTTCTCATGTAATCCATCAAATTAATTAGGGAGGTGTCGGTTGAGTAAGATTTCCTAAAGCCTGATTGGTAACCATGAAGAATGTTGTTGTCACTAAGATATTTAACTACTTGACAGTACACTGCCCTCTCTAGAATTTTGGATATTACACTGAGTATACTAACAGGCCTATAGTTGCTGACATCAGACCTACTATTTTTCTTGAAGATAGGAGTAACTCTGGCCTCCTTGAACCCCTCTGGCACTGTATTAGTGGTGATGGACAAATTTATTATGTGAGCAATGGGGATTGCCAGTTCAGAGGAACCATCTTTTAGGAACTTAGACGGGATGTTATCTGGGCAGGTGCTCTTAATTGGGTTTAACCTTTGTTTTTTTTTGCATGAAGTCATGTGATACACTTACTAGTTGACAACTGTTTGGAGTTACTCCTTTATTGGTATAGTATGTTTTAAATTTATCAGAGTCTGTGTTAAAGGTATGTGATGCAGCTGGTAGCTTACTTACTAGTGTTGATGCGACAGTTGTGTAGTATGAATTAAAACAATTTGCCACTTTAGTTGTTTCATGGCATACCTCGTTATTGACATTTAGAACTATGTTAGATCTATCTATGGGTTTATGGCTATACCCCAACTGTTTGAGTTGTTGCCAGAGCTTTCTAGGGTTATTCTTGTACTCATCGATTTTTGAGCAATAGTGTCTTGCCTTTGCGCCTTTTATAAGCCTCTGCACTCTGTTCCTCACCCTTTGGAATTCATTTAGTGCTGTAATATCCTGTCTGTTTACCTTAAATCTTTTTATCAACTGGTCTCTGAGTTTCATATTATCTAATATCTCAGTAGTCATGAAGAGTTCAGTTCTTCGTTTAATCCTAACCTCTTTAACTGGTGCAATATTATCAAGGATGGCAGTGAATAATACACACACAACCCGCACATATAAAAGGGAGGAGCTTACGACGACGTTTCGGCCCGACTTGGACCATTTACAAAGTCACACTAACACACAGAGACGGAGGAAGGGCTATTTATAGGCAGGCAGACAGGGGAGGGTACAAGAGAGTGGGGAAATAATGGAGTAAGTAGTGGAAGTGGTAGTAGTAGTAATAGTAGTAGTGGAGAGAGTCATATTCTAGGAAGGGAGCACTGCAATGAGGCTAGCGGCCCGCAAGGGTGGGACGAGGACACAGAGGGAGGAAAGGCGAATAAAATGAAGGACAAAATACAAGGCAAAAGAAAAGAAAGAAAGGAAAACCCATAGGAGAAAAAAGGAGAAGGGGGAAGAGATGAAAGGGGAAGGAATCAGGTTAAGTCACGGGTGTTCTGAAGTTTAGAGCATTTAACAATGTAATGAGAGAGGAATGCATCAACAGAGACAAAGCCAGGGCTAAGATTCATACAGGGAAAGTTGTGTATAAGGGAGGATTCAACCCTGTATGAATCTTAGCCCTGGCTTTGTCTCTGTTGATGCCAGGGAGCTGGATGAAGTATTTGAGATATTTTTTTTTTTTTATTTAAAAACACATATATACATAACAATCCAATAAATGCTCATTACATTGTTAAATGCTCTAAACTTCAGAACACCCGTGACTTAACCTGATTCCTTCCCTTTCATCTCTTCCCCTTCTCCTTTTTTCTCCTATGGGTTTTCCTTTCTTTCTTTTCTTTTGCCTTGTATTTTGTCCTTCATTTTATTCGCCTTTCCTCCCTCTGTGTCCTCGTCCCACCCTTGCGGGCCGCTAGCCTCATTGCAGTGCTCCCTTCCTAGAATATGACTCTCTCCACTACTACTATTACTACTACTACCACTTCCACTACTTACTTTGAACATTTCCAGAAAACTTTGAACATTTCCAGAAAATTTTGAACATTTCCAGAAAACTTTAAACATTTTCCAGAAAACTTTGAACATTTCCAGAAAACTTTGAACATTTCCAGAAAACTTTGAACATTTCCAGAAAATTTTGAACATTTCCAGAAAACTTTGAACATTTCCAGAAAACTTTGAACATTTCCAGAAAACTTTGAACATTTTCCAGAATGGGCTGGATGAGAGGAGTGGTGTTAGGAGGCAAGAACTTCACTCTGATGAAATTTATGTTGTCAGGCAACAACTCTTGCAAGTTGTGAGGATGAGCAGGAGCATTGTCCAGTACCAGGAGGCACTTGAGTCCCAATTTCTTTTCCAGGAGGTATTTCTTCACACAAGGGCCAAACACTCCAGTCAACCATTCCTTGAAAATCTCCGTAGTGACCCATGCCTTGGTGTTAGCCTTCCAATGCACACACAATTTATTCTTGTCAACACTGTGTTTCTTGAAGGCTCTGGGATTTTCTGCGTGATGCACCAGTAAAGGCTTCACTTTAAAATCACCACTGGCATTGGCACAGAGCATAAGAGTTAGTCTGTCTTTCATAGGCTTGTGTCCTGGCTGTGCCTTTTCCTCCTGAGTAATGAAGGTCCTGTTGGGCATTTTCTTTCAAAACAGGCCTGTTTCATCACAATTAAACACTTGTTGGGGTTCAAATTTTTCAGTGTCTATGAACCCCTGGAATTCATGCACAAATTTTTCAGCTGCACGTTTGTCTGAACTGGCTGCCTCACCATGCCTCACAACACTGTGTATGCCACTACTTTTTTAAACCTCTCAAACCAGCCTTTGCTGGCTTTAAAATCACTTTCCTCACCACTGGTTGCAGGCATTTTCTTGACAAGATCTGCGTGCAACTTTCTTGCCTTTTCACAAATTATCGCCGTGGAAATAGTATCACCTGCTAATTGTTTTTCATTGATCCACACCATCAACATCTTCTCAACCTCATCCACTGTTTTTGATCTCTTTTTCGTTAACATATCAACCCTTTTGCAACATTAGCTTCCTTGATCTCATTTCTCTTTGCCAGGATAGTGGCGATAGTAGATGTGCTTTTCTTGTACATCCTGGCAAGCTCACTCACACGAACACCACTCTCATATTTTTCTACAATTTCTTTCTTCAGTTCGATGGTGGTCCTCACTCTCTTTACCACAGGAGTGCCACTAGGAAGCTTTTTGGACCCATGGTGACTTATTTCACAGTGATAATCACTAAACAAACAATAAACACAACAAAAATATTGTGAATGTTTGAAAGAGCGCGCTGGGTAATGTTCTCTCTATGGTAAACAATGTTACACTGGCGTCTTGCGCAGGCGCGGGGCTGGCGGACACGTCTGGTACTGCTCGCTAGACGAGTTTATGCTTCGCTACGAGCCAAATATTTAGCGAAAAATCGCTCATTACGCGATTTGCTTGCTATATGGAGTGCTCGTTAGGTGAGGGACCACTGTAATAATGGTTCTATTGTCTGTGCATTACATATAGAGATAAGGTTATCATTACTAGCAACTTGACCGTCATTATCACCATGTCTTATCTGTCTGTTTTGCACCTGTACTATAGATTGACGTCCTGGATTAGTATGAATATCGACACTTAATAGCGCCACTATAAAAGCTGTGCGCCATTGTTTTGTTTTGAATATGTGGGGTTGCCATACCTTGCGGCGATAGTGGCACTTACGTTTCTGGTATGATGGCCACTGTTGGGCTTTCACTTTCCAGGGAGCTATCACCTCATTCACCTTTTCCAATCCCCATGACTGATTTCCTTCTTTCGAGAAATGCACAATAATGATAAATATCATTATGGCAGCCTGAACCCCTCTGATGCCAGCCATAGTTACTCTTCACTCTTTATCATTTCACAACAAAAATTTGTTTTCTTTTCTTTACTTTTTAATAAAAAGAAACCACTGATCCTAGCAGACACCTAGGAATGCCTAGTAGCTACTCTAGAAATCACCACTGGTTACTAGTAAATTTTCTGTTATCACATACCCGGATTACCCCTCATTTGCCCCCTTACTTCGTAAACCCTCTTCACTCCTCACTTCATAGTCCGGCGTCCCCTATCACACTTCTAACTCATTTCCATCCTGGCAGTGTAAAAAGAAGTTTTTCAAAGGCGATGTGCATACACAGCCCCATCAATCCCATTTAGCGGGGCTCGTCGTTGTTGCTATTCCTCGTAGAGTTGATGTGTCAGCCATTTTTAAAAGCAGTGAGGAAAAAAAAACCCACTGCCCCTGACAGATTCCTTGGAGTTTTGTCGTTAGATTTGGCGTTTTCTCCTATGGTTCCCTCCTAATGTACACTGGTCATTAATATGGAAGTCATCTATTAAAAATATCCTTGGTTGGTTAACTATTCACTTCTTTCCCACATTTAGCACTGAGGGAGAGAACCGCTGGTATAGCCTGACAGTTTCCTGGAGTTTGTTTTGTAGATTTATCGGTTTCTCCTGTGTTTCCCTCCCATTAACACTGCTGCAGTTGATATGATGGTCTGGTACTGTCAGTATAATTAGAATGTCGCTTCGTAGTTGTACATCTGGCAGTAGCTGGTTATTGAATGTCAGTCAGCCATGTTTAAATGATCACTTCGTTCCCTCACCTGGCACTGAGGGGAAAAAATTAACACTACACTACATTACAGACCTGTCAGTTTCCTTGTATTTTGTTGATTAGGTTTTTCCATATGTTGACTTCCCATTAACACTGTGCAGTTGATATGGGAGTCAGTCACTTCAGTGTAGTGGAAAACGTTGCTTGTCAGGATTGTACGTCTGGTAGCGGGTCTGTATTTGAATGCCGGTCTCCTCTTTTGGTCATATTTGGTCCATTTCACTGTAGTAACCGTCAGTTTTCTTGTCACTGTAAGTTCCTTGTATGTTGTTGCAACAGTTCCTGCAAATAGGTTATTGCTGGAGTCTCAACGGCCCAGGGAATGGCAAATTATAGGAGCAGCCTTGTTGTTGCTGCATGGTGCCTGGTGCCAGGTGTGGTGGAGGTGCGGTGGATGAATCTTAGACCCAGGTCCAGTATGAATCTTACAATTTTGTTCTGGGTGATTTGCAGTTTATCTTTCTTTTTTTTTTTTGTCAAGGCAGAGTACCATGAAGAGCAAGCATAGTCCATATGACATTGTATAAGGGCTAGACAGAGGATCTTGCGAGCCTCAGTAGGTAGACATTGTGCTTGTCTTTAGTGGAACTGCAGTCTGGCATTTGCTTTCTTTACTACACTGTTCCATATCAGTTCTCCTGACATTGCATGGGTCAAAGGGGATTCCCAGATATTTTGCTGAGGAAATTGAAGTGATGGATTCCCCATTACACTGGACATTAAAATTATTTACCCCCTAGAAAATGTACAGAGAACCTTCACGGCATGCATAACTGTGATAAAACACCTCAATTACTGGGAATGCTTGAAGTTCCTCAACCAGTACTCCCTAGAATGCAGGTGGGAGAGATACATGATTATATACACTGGAAAATTCTAGAGGGATTAGTACCAAACTTGCACACGAAAATCACTCCCTGTGAAAGCAAAAAACTCAGCAGACTGTGCAACATCCCCCCCCAATGAAAATCAGAGGTGCCACTAGCACGTTAAACACAATAAATGTCAGGGGCCCAAGACTGTTCAACTGTCTCCCAACATACTTAAGGGGGATTACTAATAGATCCCTGGCTGTCTTCAAGCAGGAACTAGAGAGGCACCTAAAGTCAGTACCTGACCAGTCGGTCTGTGGTTCGTACGTTGGATTGTGTGTGGCTAGCAGTAACAGCCTGGTTGATCAGGCCCTGATCCATCATGAGGCCTGGTCACAAACCGGGCCGTGGGGGTGTTGACCCCTGGAACTCTCTCCAGGTATGTTTCGTGCCAGAGTATGGCTTCCGTTTTCCCGAGGTGAAACTATTGTTTGTTGTCTTCTAACCAGATATCTTGGTGTAGATGTACCCTTTACCAAATCTACTATACCACAACTAAATAAAAAATGCAAAGATAGACTAAATGCTCTTAAAGCTGTTGCTGGATACAACCCCAACTATGGTGCTAATGTGAGAATTGCGAGAATGATGTACATAGCCTATATTAGGTCCTTAATTGATTATGCTGCTCCCATGTTGATATTAGCTCGAGAAAGTTCTCTCCGACCCTTGGAGTTAATGCAAAATGAAGCTCTCAGAATTATTCTTGGCTGTCCCAAATCTACAAAGGTTCTTAATATGAGGAAGGAGCTTGGTATTACTAGTATCAGTGATAGGATTGTTGAGATTAACACTGTACTTGGTATTAGATTGTTAAGAAATGAACCAGACACTGTCACAATGAATCTTACTAAATGTCTAGAAGTAAATACTCACAGATCTAAATGGATTGTGAAAACATGCAATTACATTAAGTTTTACAACCTGCATGAATTGTATCACTGTAGGCAACAAGAGCATTTCACCCTCCATGGAAGATGTGTTCATTTAATATCACATACCTGCAAGTCCCTCCCAAGAAGCTCATTGCTAGTAATCCCTTCCTTAAATCACTTGTTAAAGCAACTGCTCAAGAAGAAATTTCTCGCCTAGCTGGTAGTAATAAGTTATCTCAAGTTATATACACTGATGGATCTAAACAGGAGTCTTCTGGCAGGGCTGCATCTGCTCTGGTTGCCACCTCCTAGTTAAGAACAATAATAATTTTTTTGAACTAGGCATAAGAATTAACAACTGGGCGTCTACACTGCAAACTGAATTGTTTGCAATCCTTATGGCACTAAAGCTAACTTATGACACTGAGCTTGACTCTATCATCATTACTGATTCTATGTCATCATTGAAGGCTCTTGACTCCTATAATGACTCTAACAGCATGCTCATTGGAGAAGCCAGGTATAGATACTCAAAAATCCGGGACAAAGGAATTAAAGTACATTTGTTATGGATTCCGTCACACATTGGATTACTCCTTCATGATAAAGTTGATATGTTAGCCAAGAAGAGCACCCATAAGGAGAATGTAGAATATAACTTTGGTATATCTGTGTCTAGCATTAGGAATAATATTAGGAGAGAAATAAATAATGAAAATGATAGCTATAGGAATGCAGTTAGAAGCCTGAGTAGATCTATAACCCACTATGATAACATGAATGTAGATAAGTATGTTTATGGAGCAACTTGCAATGTGAACAGACTGACTGATGTCGTAGTGGCCAGGCTTCGGCTTGGCTACAAATACTTCTGGCAGTTTGGGAGATACACAGATGATGATCAAACTAAATGCAAATTATGTGATCAGGCATATGGTCACTGTCTTGAACACTATGTGCTGAATTGTCCACTTATTGAGGAATATAGAGATAGACAGTATAATAACCTATGTGACATGTCAAGATATCTTATTAGTGAAGGTAGGATACCACTTATTCTAAGCAAATTTCCTAAATTTGCTTGTAACAGATAAGTGAACTGTAGATATAAATCCAAATTAATTTCCATGAACGTGCCTATCTGTGCTCATGATAATGCGAGCACAGATGGGCATGTTTGTGGAGCAACTTGCAATGTGAACAGACTGACTGATGTTGTAGTGGCCAGGCTTAGGCTTGGCTACAGGTACTTCTGACAGTTTGGGAGACACAGATGATGATCAAACTAAATGCAAATTATGTGATCAGGCATATGGTCACTGTCTTGAACACTATGTGCTTAATTGTGCACTTATTGAGGAATATAGAGATAGACAATATAATAACCTATGTGACATGTCAAGATATCTTATTCATGAAATAAGATACCTGCTTGTAACAGATAATTGAAATGTAGATATAAACCCAAATGTACAATTGTTAACCCCTTTGGGGCCTAGTGCCTAGGCCTTTTGTGTATCCATATGCTCTTGCGCTACCGTCCACAGGATGGATATGGGGTGCACAATAAACTAGCCACTTCGGTGGCAAAATCTAAAATCTAACCATTTGCTGCAGGACTGTTAACTGTGTGTGCCTTGTAACTTGCCCTATTATATCGTAAAGAATACTTGTATATTCAATGACTAGTCACTTGTAAGATTAGTGATAATTTAAGGTGTAAATGATTGTGTGGGGAATTGTGAGAGATAAGTCTATCTGGGACACCGCCACTAGCAATAAACAAACTCCCAGGGAGATGACAGACTCGTATAATTTTACCGCAGTCATTCCCTTTAAGGTATGTGAGAACTTTACCCGCTCCTGGCCGCACCGAGGGGGTACCTTCAATATTCTCGTTAGCCCACTGCACTCTGGACCAGTATAAATAAATCTGAGAAGATCATTTATTATAATTATATTGTGTTAAATTTAAGTGGACTGTATGGGCTATTAAACAACTGATCACTTAGGAGAAGAGGTAGAGAACAGACAGCTAAATTATCAGGACCATCACTCACCTAACTAACAGCATCATAGCGGTGTATCGTAGATCGTTGACCTAGCTAAAGTACATCTACTGTGCGTAACAATATCATTGGCCAATAACAAAGTAAACAGCAGAGTACTTAGCTTTAGATGAGGGAGTCGTTCCGTTGTTGACGTCCTCCTGCGATCTGATTCGATCGCAGATGATAAAAGTACTTTCCATGCACTCTTATACGCCCACGAGACCGAGCGTTAGTTAACATGTGGTTGGTCGGGGTAGCGAATCAGATCCTCTCACTAATCCGACCTTTTGCACTGTTTATTCGTATAACTTTACATATTACGTATGTCCCGGCTTAATGCCCCACTAGTTTATCCACATTCACAGTCTGATACTTGAATTTCGAGTAGATAACTTGCGATATGTTAGTTCATTTCAATCACATCCAATATGGCGGTTAGGGGTATGGCGTCCAAGCCAGACTCGCTCGATGCAATCAACCCCTGATTATTTACAACTCGGTTTCACTATATTCACCATTTCACAATATTCATCGAATATATTTCCGTCTCTTCTGAGACGCAACTCCCCAGCATCAGGGGTACGACTTTATCCTGCTGTATGGTCACTTCACTCAGTTCAAATAGGCCTATGACCGCGTCACTCGCCGGCGGCCCACCTTATTTCACAATTATTGTCCTATTATTGGACCTCCTGGACCGATTGTCCCACTTTATATTCACCGCGTCACTGGATATTCCTCCACATTACGAAAGGAGGTAATTAAATCCGATTTGGCGGACGTAATCTCCAAATTCGGCAGGCCATACTATCGCCTCCAATCCCCAGGTATAGGCTCGCTGTTCCCTCTCTGCCTATTCCCCTCTACCCAGCTCCCTGCCCACTTCACCAGGCATCTCGCGCATGCGTGTGAATTCGTTGGTTCTTTTCAGTTAATGTTAAGCCAACAGCAACACAGCAATGATATCTATTCATATTGGAAAGTTTATCAATTACAATTTTCGGAAAATACCAATATTTTCCACACTGCGGCCGGGCAGAGTTCGTTGTTAGACGAATCAAATCGAGTCAGTTTTCAACAGGCGCTTCCAGCCCTCCCTGGACTGAACAGCTGTCTTCCGGGTAGGTCGAATCACACTCCCTGTTTCTGGTATCCCCTGGTCCGTGTCGTCTTCAACATCACTTGTGTCACTTTCCCTTAGATTTTCGTTCCCAGTTGATAGAACTCCCTTTAATTCTAAGGGGATTAACTTATTAATGGTGCGTAAACTCTCTTGGCCGCGACACAACACTTTGACATTCCTGACAACACCCTGAGCGTCTGGGTATAATGTCACTATCTTACCCAGAGGCCACAATGTTCGAGGTTGCTCAGTATCAATTAACACAATGTCACCCGGTTGAATATTCTGTCGATTAGCCGCTTCTGACGCACCATAAAAGTGTTCACGTAATGTAAGAAGATACTCTTTGCGCCACACAGTAGACCAATGATTAATTACTTTATTCAACATCTTATAATTATCACTTAACACTGTCACATTATTATAATCCTCATCAACTTCCGCAGGATTATCTCGATAGATAGGTGCAGCTTCTAGCTTCCGCCCACATATCAAGTGAGAAGGAGTCAGTACTTCTGCGTCGGGAGTATCAATAATGTACGAGAGAGGACGATTATTTATCCGATTCTCTGCCTCCACTAATACTGCCCGAATTCCTCCAAGTTAATTCGTTTCCGGTGTAGTACTTTACGCAGACACCTCTTCACTGTGCCTATCAGTCTTTCATACAATCCCCCTTGCCAAGGGGCCCTAGGGGCAATAAACTTCCAGCCACACCCTCGCTGATTTAACAGAGATTGTACGTCATTACTCTCATTTAATTCCTTCAAATGTTGCGCTCCCGCTACAAAGTTAGTGGCATTATCTGAAATCATGAGTCTCGGACAGGATCTCCTAGCTGCAAATTTACGAAACAGCTGTATGAACTGTTCTGCAGACAAATCCTGTGCCACTTCTAAGTGTACTGCCCTTGTAGCGGTACAAGTGAATAAACACACATACACCTTTAAAGGAACACCATCTGCAGTACCCGTTAAAATGATTGGGCCACTGTAATCTACACCGGTTACATCAAATGGCTTTATTAACTGCACTCGTTCCTTGGGCAATGGTGGAGGTCCTGGTACATATAGGTTCTGGCATCCACACGGCGGCACACTACACATTTCTTAATCACCCTCTTCACACTCTGTCGCCCCTGAGGAATCCAGAAAGTTTCCTAATACAATTTAAGGTATCTTGTACTCCACCATGCATCACATTTTTATGGGCATTTAATACAATTAAAGTTGTCAGATGATGAGTCTTGGGCAGCAAGATAGGTGTTTAGCATATTCACCCAATTCAGCATTTTGCAATCTACCTCTGCACTTGATTACGTCATCCTCCAAGTATAGCCCCAATTTCTCTATTATTGAACCCTTCCCAAGTTTTCCGTCCCTTAGCAATTTAATCTCCTCTCCATAGATTTCTCCTTGTACTCTCTGTACTCAGTATTTCAGGGGATGAGGAAAATCATACGGGATATTCATCTTGTTTATGAAGTTAAACACCAACCGTGACATTAATCAATTTTGGGAAGGATGAGTATTTATTTATATCAATGGCTAAGGAGGGACCGAGGACTGGAGCCGTGTTCACAGTAATTTCCACCGGAGCAATATGCGCCTTTTGAACAGGCCAGTTACTTTTTTCACCAACCAACTGGGTCCCTTAAACCACGATAAAGTCTTCACAAATTTTACATAAGTCAACCACGAGACAAGAAATCAGCTGGTTCTCCGAACCAGGAATATGGTTAAAAGTTAACTTATGTTGACCCAAACTGTCATATTTCTCTTGCATCTGGTTAATCTCGGCGACTCTATTTTGCACGAATATAATCTTGCTGGTTCCATTGCGGATCCACTGCAAGGATACCTCATTATCAGACCAAATTATGGTGTCGCTAATATTTATCTCCGGCAATTTACTCCGTAAATAATCAGCTAATTTGACACCCACATAAATGGCGGTTAATTCCATCTGAGGTAACGTACGTAATTTAATTGGAGCCACTTTAGTTTTAGACATGACAAGAGAAATATCTTTATCACATTGAAGATAAGCGACTGCTCCATACGCTAATTTAGAAGCATCGCAAAAAATGTGGAGTGTATTTTCCACTCCAGAGTGGGCTACACACCGCGGGAACTCTAACATTGGAACTTTCTCATAATCACCAATTAATTCTTCCCACCTGTTAACGAATTCCTCAGGTAGGGTTTCATCCCAAGCACACTTCTGCTTCCATGCCTCTTGTACCAATAATTTCCCTCGGATTGTAAGAGGCGCCACTAAGCCTAGTGGATCGAAACATTTTGAAACTTCAGCAAGCAGGGTTCTCTTCGTTAATTTCTTGGGCATACTATAATTATTAGGCTTTAACGATATCAAGTCTCTTTCAGTATCCCAAGTCAGTCCCAATACATTGCTACACCCAGATACTTCATCACCGGGATTATCTTTATTTATTCGGTCCTTTAACCTGGACGAATTACTGTTCCACTCCCTGAGCGGCATATTTGCACCTTGCATTATGTCATTAGCCCCTTCATATATCTTCATTAGCTCCTCTTCAGTTGACGTCACCCCAGGAAATTGTCCACATAGAATTGTTTACTCATTATTTCACTCAGTGGACCACCTGTACGTTTAAGGTGCGCATTTATCGTCGCCTGAAGTAAGAATGGACTAGAAGTAGCCCCAAATAAGACACTTCTGAATCTGAAAGTTTTCAGCGGACTAAGTGGATTGCTAGGATCCTCTGCCACAGAAATCTTGTGGAATCGATCCGTCTCTTGCAATCCCACTCTCAGGAAAGCTTTACTTATGTCTGCCGTAAAGCATAACTATTAACTCTGAAATTCAATAACACATCTCCCAATTTCTCCGTCAGCGACGGACCTGTCATTAAACAATCATTCAAACTAGGTACATTTTTATTACCCCTGGCACTACAATTAAACACGATCCTCAAAGGAGTGGTTTCGAATCCTTCTTCACCCTGTGATGAGGTAAGTAGTGGCCATAAATATTGGCTTGCTCAGGGGGTACCTCCTCTATGAACTGATTATTTAACTGTTCATTAATTAATGTATTATAAGCAGTCAACAATTCTGGTGTCTTACTCAACTCGTGGAGCTGGGCCTTTAACTGACCATACGCCATCCGGTAATTAGTGGGTAGTTCCGGATGGTTTAGCTTCCATGGGAGTCGCACCCAGTATTGTCCAGACTCAAATTTAACATCCTTCAGGTATTGTTCCTGAGTGAAGGAATCATCTGGACTTTCTTCATTTACATTAATCCCGATACTGTCCAGTTCCCATAACTTGTGTACTGGTTCAACGGCATTCTCTATAGAAGAATATGTACTCTGGGGCGGCGTTTCGTGCGTAAGACACACAGTGACTGCATTTATGGCTTCCTCCAGTCATTCATTACTGCGAGGAAGCCGGCCATAAATGACATGGCCTGCACCGTGTTGAGAAGAGTGACTCCGCACCTCTTCGTCATACCCTTCACAAAGGCTGCATAATAGTCGCTGCCTATTAATACTCCTATTGGCCCCACCGAGTCATTATTGACCACAGATGGTGCCAGTTTCACATTATTCTGTGAGAGTCTCTGCTTGGTGGCATTAAGACCCACAGTGGAGATCTTCTCCGGTAGTCTATCCACGACTACTGCATTAACTTGGTCTTCTCTCTGCCCAGACCGACGTTTACATAAACCGTGTCATATGACTGGGCCCTTTTATCTGAGAAAAACCCGACAATTTTAATGTGGTAGGATCCCCTTTCGTACTTTCATCCCATTAAGGCAACTGTGCTTTATGAAAGTACGTTGTGATCCCTGATCTAACAATGCTGTTACAGTCTTGGATTTACGCCATTTACCTTTAACTGTCATATCCAACACAGGTAGTGCTACTTCAGCTAAACCATTACGAACGTTAGCTGCAAGCTTTACGTGCGCCACGGTAGTGTCGGGGTGATTATCCTTACCATTACTAGGATTACACCCGCTCTTACACATCACGATGTGGTGCCTGCCATTATTGCATTGGTGACAAGTATTCAGTTTGGTCTGGCAATCCTCACATTATGATTACCAAGACATCGAATACACTGGTTCAGCTCATCCAATCTCCTCACTTTCGCATCCCAAGAATTATAGGTAACGCAGAGTTTAGAGAGATGGGTTTCATTACAGAAGAGACAATCTCTCTTCTCCTGGCTCGACAGCTTACCCCCCGGGTTACCCTTATTGGGGTGTTTATTCTTTCTGTCTTGTTGTGACGAACCACTATTACTGGTCCCGGTCACTTGATATGTGCCAACATAACCCCTTTTAGTGGTTGGGTTGTAACTATTACTATTGGGATAATTTTTCCCTTTGTGGAACTTAGTTGATGACTCAACGTCACTATGACCAGTATTCTTAAAAGTAGTGGGCTGGTTAGTTTGCAACTGAACAATTAATTCTTGCAAACCCGTCCTTATCTCTCCCAACCCGAAGTAAGCCTTGTGGTACTTGTTAGATAACCACTCTATCGTCTTATGGTTCAATTTAGCTCGTACTACCAGACAAACGAACCAACTTGCATTCTCCAAATTGTGTTTGTTACTCAAAATCTGGAGAGTGCTCTCTAGTTTGATCCGAAACTGTTGCAACTCTTTGTAGTTGTGCCCTGGCGGTTTCAAATTAACCACTGCCATTACTAAATCCACTGTATGCTGTTCCGAGTTACCATAAGTACCCTCTAGCAGAAGAACAGCTTCTCTATAAGAGTCGTTTACATTCGGGAAAGCCTGAATGAGAATGAGGGCATCTCCTCTCAATTGTCCCTTTAAATAAATCAACTTGGCAACACTTTCCAGATCCTTCCGATCGTGCACCATTGCCTTGAAAATTGACCAAAATTCCTCCCAGCTGTCTCCCGGCTGGAACGACAACAATTGTACTTCCGGGAGTCTGGGGAGGGACACTTTATTTGCCGCGGGAGGTTGGCCCACCACATCACTCATACTCCTTAACCTACCTATTACCATAACTTTACAGGCACACATGACTTCTTCCAATTCACTATATTGTCGTAACAGTGTATCTCGTTCCTCACTGCTCGCACAATCATCCAGTAACTCAACTTCATAGATTTTGAACCACTTCACGTACGACGCGTACCTGAGTTCTAGTAACTCAAAATGTGTTTCTAAGTCAATAACACTCGTCGACGGCTCGTTCACTAAGTTCAAACACATATTGTGTGTCTTTGTTACATGTCCCTTGCGAGCTTGCAACGACGCTTTCTTGGCTTTAATATCCATGGTTTTGCCACCTGGCATGGGAACTCCACCAGGTTCAGTCATGGTTGTAGAATTAATAACCACTGACGTCATAAATTAAATAAATTGTTTATAAAGGTGATTCTCACACCTTACTCTCGCACAAATCGTAGCCACGCCTGTGCTAGCAATTAATTGGACTAATTACTGTCCACCACACAATTAATTAACTGTGTACTCTATACTCACTTCCTATGATCAGTCACTTATTTATTAATTAATTAATTCAATAATGATTAATTCACTAATCACATCCGGTTCAGGACGGACCAACGGGCGCTGTGGGGAATTGTGAGAGATAAGTCTATCTGGGACACCGCCACTAGCAATAAACAAACTCCCATGGAGATGACCGACTCGTATAATTTTACCGCAGTCATTCCCTTTAAGGTATGTGAGAACTTTACCCGCTCCTGGCCGCACCGAGGGGGTACCTTCAATATTCTCGTTAACCCACTGCACTCTGGACCAGTATAAATAAATCTGAGATCATTTATTATAATTATATTGTGTTAAATTTAAGTGGACTGTATGGGCTATTAAACAACTGATCACTTAGGAGAAGAGGTAGAGAACAGACAGCTAAATTATCAGGACCATCACTCACCTAACTAACAGCATCATAGCGGTGTATCGTAGATCGTTGACCTAGCTAAAGTACATCTACTGTGTGTAACAATATCATTGGCCAATAACAAAGTAAACAGCAGAGTACTTAGCTTTAGATGAGGGAATCGTTCCGTTGTTGACGTCCTCCTGCGATCTGATTCGATCGCGATGGTAGTAGCTGTCTCGTCGAGTCAAGGAAGGTTAATTTCCATGCACTCTTATACGCCCACGAGACCGAGCATTAGTTAACATGTGGTTGGTCGGGGTAGCGAATCAGATCCTCTCACTAATCCGACCTTTTGCACTGTTTATACGTATAACTTTACATATTACGTATGTCCCGGCTTAATGCCCCACTAGTTTATCCACATTCACAGTCTCGATACTTGAATTTCGAGTAGATAACTTGCGATATGTTAGTTCATTTCAATCACATCCAATATGGCGGTCGGGGTATGGCGTACCCAAGCCAGACTCGCTCGATGCAATCAACCCCTGATTATTTACAACTCGGTTTCACTATATTCACCATTTCACAATATTCATCGAATATATTTCCGTCTCTTCTGAGACGCAACTCCCCCGCATCAGGGTACGACTTATCCTGCCGTATGGTCACTTCACTCAGTTCAAATAGGCCTATGACCGCGTCACTCGGCTGCCCACCTTATTTCACAATTATTGTCCTATTATTGGACCTCCTGGACCGATTGTCCCACTTTATATTCACCGCGTCACTGGATATTCCTCCACATTACGAAAGGAGGTAATTAAATCCGATTTGGCTGACAAAATCTCCAAATTCGGCAGGCCATACTATCGCCTCCAATCCCCGGGTATAGGCTCGCTGTTCCCTCTCTGCCTATTCCCCTCTACCCAGCTCCCTGCCCACTTCACCAGGCATCTCGCGCATGCGTGTGAATTCGTTGGTTCTTTTCAGTTAATGTTAAGCCAAAAGCAACACAGCAATGATATCTATTCATATTGGAAAGTTTATCAATTAAATTTCGGAAAATACCAATATTTTCCACAGATTGTTTATTTATGACACGTGCGCTAAATGCCTAGGTATGCTAGTGGCCTTCTTTGTAATTAATATTTTATAATATGTAAACACACATTGTAAACTTTACAAGGAAATAAACATTTTCATTTTCATTTATCCTATGGCAGTCTTGTTCTCATCTTTATACTTGCCTGTTTTAACATATTTTTGAATATTTTCTTTTAATATTTTACTAGATTTCTTGTATTAGTTATCATAGATGTGGAGTAAGACTATTTTTCTGGTAAATCTTTCTTAACCTGTGATCTACCCTAATACTATTTATTTCTAACCAATAACTTCTCTAACCTATCTTTTATACTAGTTATTTTATTTATTAACACATCGGCCGATTCCCACCAAGGCAGGGTGGCCCGAAAAAGAAAAACTTTTATCATCATTCACTCCATCACTGTCTTGCCAGAGGGGTGCTTTACACTACAGTTATAAAACTGCAAAATTAACACCCCTCCTTCAGAGTGCCAGCACTGTACTTCCCATCTCCAGAACTCAAGTCCGGCCTGCCGGTTTCCCTGAATCCCTTCATAAATGTTACTTTGCTCACACTCCAACAGCTCGTCAAGTATTAAAAACCATTTGTCTCCATTCACTCCTATCAAATACGCTCACACATGCTTGCTGGAAGTCCAAGCCCCTCGCACAAAACTTCCTTAACTCCTACCTCCAACCTTTCCTAGGCCGACCCCTACCCCGCCTTCCCTCCACTACAGATTTATACACTCTCAAAGTCATTCTGTCTCATTCCATTCTCTCTACATGTCCAAACCACCTCAACAACCCCTCCTCAGCTCTCTGGATAATAGTTTTGGCAATCCCACACCTCCTCCTAATATCCAAACTCCGAGTTCTCTGCATTATATTCACACCACACATTGACCTCAGACATCACATCTCCACTGCCTCCAGCCTTCTCCTCGTTGCAACATTCATCACCCATGCTTCACACCCATATAAGAGTGTTGGTATAACTATACTCCCATACATTCCCCTCTTTACTTCCATGGACAAAGTTGTTTGTCTCCACAGACTCCGAAGTGCTCCACTCACCCTTTTCCCTCATCAATTCTATGATTCACCTCATCCTTCATAGACCCATCTGCTGACATGTCCACTCCCAAATATCTGAATACATTCACCTCTATACTCTCTCCCTATAATCTGATATCCAATCTTTCATCACCTAATCTTTTTGTTATCCTCATCACCTTACTCTTTCCTATATTCACTTTCAATTTTCTTCTTTTACACACCCTACCAAATTCATCCACCAACCTCTGCAACTTCTCTTCAGAATCTCCCAAAAGCACAGTGTCATCAGCAAAAAGCAACTGTGACAACTCCAACTTTGTATTTGCTTCTTTATCTTTTAGCCCCACACCTCTTGCCAAGACCCTCGCATTCACTTTTCTTACAACCCCATCTATAAATATATTGAACAACCACGGTGACATCACACATCCTTGTCTAAGGCCCACTTTTACTGGGAAATAGTCCCCCTTCCTCCTACACACACACTAACCTGAGCCTCACTATCCTCATAAAAACTCTTCACTGCTTTCAGTAACCTACCTCCTATTCCATACACCTGCAACATCTGCCACATTGCCCCCCTATATACTCTATCATACGCCTTTTCCAAATCCATAAATTCCACAAAAACATCTTTACCCTTATCCAAATACTGTTCACCTATATGTTTCACTGTAAACACTTGGTCTACACACCCCCTACCTTTCCTAAATCCCCTTGTTCATCTGCTATCCTGCTTTCTGTCTTACTCTTAATTCTTTCAATAAAACTCTACTATACACTTTACCAGGTACACTCAACAGACTTATTCCCCTATAATTTTTGCACTCTTTTTTGTCCCCTTTGCCTTTATACAAAGGAACAATACATCCTCTCCGCCAATCCCTAGGTACCTTACCCTCTTCCATACATTTATTAAATAATAGCACCAACCACTCCAAAACTATATCCCCACCTGCTTTTAACATTTCTATCTTTATCCCATCAATCCCAGCTGCCTTACCCCTTTCATTCTCCCCACTGCCTCACGAACTTCCCATACTCATAACTGGCTCTTCCACACTCCTAAAAGATGTTATTCCTCCTTGCCCTACACACAAAATCACAGCTTCCTATCTTCATCAACATTTAACAACTCCTCAAAATATTCTATCAATCTTCCGATACCTCTAACTCTCCATTTAATAACTCTCCTCTCCTATTTTTAACTGTCAAATCTATTTGTTCCCTAGGCTTCCTCAACTTAATAATCTCACTCCAACACTTTTTCTTATTTTCAACAAAATTTGTTGATAACACAATACAGTGGAACCCTGGTTAACGAAAAATTCATTGCAGAAGCCTGCTCAAGTGCTATTACCGAACGAATTTACTTCCTTAAGAAAAATGTCATTTAGGTTAGTCTATTTCAGACCCCCAAAAATACACTTCCACAAGCACTTACAATATTCTACTTATATAATTACACGATTTCCGGGATGTTCGTTAACCGGGGTTCCACTGTATACTAATATTGTGAGAAATTGCCTGTATGAACTTCAATATTACAGTGGAATATAGAGATAGACAATATAATAACCTATGTGACATGTCAAGATATCTTATTCATGAAATAAGATACCTGCTTGTAACAGATAATTGAAATGTAGATATAAACCCAAATGTACAATTGTTAACCCCTTTGGGGCCTAGTGCCTAGGCCTTTTGTGTATCCATATGCTCTTGCGCTACCGTCCACAGGATGGATATGGGGTGCACAATAAACTAGCCACTTCGGTGGCAAAATCTAATCTATTACAGTGGACCCTCGCTATTTGAATTTAATCCGTTCCAGGAGCTTGTTCTTAACATGAAATGTTCGAAAGGCAATTTAATTTTTCCTATAAGAAATAATGGAAATACAATTAATCCGTTCCTGCTGTCAGGAGGCATGACAAAATAGTACTTCACTGTGAAGCTATTATCAACTCGACAGCTTATTTATCTATCACAATTCATCTAATATGACATAATAAACAATATAAATAAAATAAAAACCTGATATACACTCTAGAATGAATAAAATATGTATGTCATTACGAATGTGGTGGCTGGGAAGGATGGTGGTGGCGAGCATTCTCGCTACAGCTGTGAAATCATATTCCCATTCTTTCCTCCTTCAGACGTGTTAGTATAAGAGAAAACGGATTTTGTAATGCTATCTGCATTAGATCACTTCCAGTCAGCTTCTAGTAGTGAACAGAAATCGTACATGTCAGGCTGGTAACAGCAACAACAACAACTGGTTTGTTTACAAAACTCCCTCCCTAACCTTCATTTAATCTTGTTTACTCACCACTGCCTCTACCACCACTGCCTCTCACCACTGCCTCTACCACCACTGCCTCTCACCACTGCCTCTACCACCACTGCCTCTCACCACTGCCTCTACCACCACTGCCTCTCACCACTGCCTCTACCACCACTGCCTCTCACCACTGCCTCTACCACCACTGCCTCTCACTGAATCTACCACCACTGCCTCTCACCACTGCCTCTCACTACTGCCTCTACCACCACTGCCTCTCACCACTGCCTATCCACTGCCTCTCACCACTGCCCTCACTACTGCCTCTACCACCACTGCCTCTCACCAGTGCCTCAACCACCACTGCCTCAACCACCACTGCCTCTACCACCACTGCCTCTCACCACTGGCTCTACCACCACTGCCTCTCACCACTGCCTCTCACCACTGCCTCTCACCACTGCCTCTACCACCACTGCCTCTCACCACTGCCTCTCACCACTGCCTCTACCACCACTGCCTCTCACCACTGGCTCAACCACCACTGCCTTAACCACCACTGCCTCTCACCACTGCCTCTACCACCACTGTCTCTCACCACTGCCTCTACCACCACTGCCTCTCACCACTTCCTCTACCACTGCCTCTACCACCACTGCCTCTCACCACTGCCTCTACCACCACTGCCTCTCACCACTTCCTCTACCACTGCCTCTACCACCACTGCCTCTCACCACTGCCTCAACCACCACTGCCTCTACCACCACTGCCTCTTACCACTGCCTCTCACCACTGCCTCTACCACCACTGCCTCTCACCACTGCCTCTACCACCACTGCCTCTCACCACTGCCTCAACCACCACTGCCTCAACCACCACTGCCTCAACCACCACTGCCTCAACCACCACTGCCTCTCACCACTGCCTCTACCACCACTGCCTCACACTTAATGAACAATCTCCAAACAATTATAATTAAGTGTGAAATGTCTGGATGAGCGTGCAGGGTATTGTTCTCTCGAGTGTAAACAACGCGGTACTGGCTTTCCAAGCGCCTGGGCGGACAGGTGATAGACACACTTGTTCGAATCGTGATATTTTGTTCTCATGAAGATATCGATTTTCTTGTTCTAATGACGATTTGTTCGACTGCCGAGCTGTTCGAATAGCGGGGGTCCACTGTATGTTCATACAAGTAATTTGGGTGGGATGCAATCAAGATAAACACCACTTACCATTTTTGTTGCGCCTCTGAGGTAGGCTGGATTTGAGACACTCTAGGTCACAGAAAAGTGTCTCCTTCGATACCCACAACCCTCACACCATCTCAAACAAAACCGGACCTAAAATTATACATTAATATTTAATAAAACATAACTAGAAATTTCTTGTACAATTAATTGTGGACTGTATCAATTGGGTTTGACTTGAAAAAAGAGGAAGGGGTATAATGCTGTTAATATCAAACACAACTACCTAACTTGAACATACGAAATTCCTGGTATTAACTTACTAATTTGTACCACCGGTAGAACACACCTAACGTTACCTAGCTAGTGAGACATACGATGGCCAATGCAATCTACTGAACAAAGGTAAATTGTACTTATGGAAAGGCGAGCTGTAGGAAGTCATCAGTGTCCCTCCATATTTCCCAATTCCACCACTATATTGCAGTGGTTTCTCATATTTTCTTCCTATCTGCAGTGTAGGACATCCACATTACTTTCTGGTCATCTAAGGCTGCTCCATTCCAATTTTGCCCAGATGATGATGAATTAGCCGGTTATTCTGATCAGACTTCCACTATTTTTTTCCCCATGGTGTCCTCCTCTCCACCCTGCCTGCACAGCTGCTGCTTCCTTTTCCACTCACAAATTAATTTTTTAAACAACAGCAACACAGTTTACACTTATTTACACTATAAAAATTTATGCACTATAAATTTGGGAAAATTACATCAAAATTTTCCATAAATATCATTTCATTAAATATCTGCCACATTTTTAATTTTTTATTAATACAGGGTTGATTCCCACCAAGGCAGGGTGGTCCAAAAAAGGAAAACTTTCATCATCATTCACTCCATCACTGTCTTGCCGGAGGGGTGCTTTACACTACAGTTATAAAACTGCAACATTAACACCCTTCCTTCAGAGTGCAGACACTGTACTTCCCATCTCCAGGACTCAAGTCCGGCCTGCCGGTTTCCCTGAATCCCTTCATAAATGTTACTTTGCTCACACCAACAGCACTTAAAGTATTAAAAACCATTTGTCTCCATTCACTCCTATCAAATACGCTCACACATGCCTGCTGGAAGTCCAAGCCCCTCGCACACAAAACCTCCTTTACCCCCTCCCTCCAACCTTGCCTTCCCTCCACTACAGATTTATACACTCTCGAAGTCTTTCTGTCCCGTTCCATTCTCTCTACATGTTTGAACTACCTCAACAACCCCTCCTCAGCTCTCTAAATAATAGTTTTGGTAATCCCGCACCTCATCCTAATTTCCAAACTCCGAATTCTCTGCATTATATTCACACCTCACATTGACCTCAGACATGATGTCTCCACTGCCTCCAGCCTTCTCCTCATTGCAACATTCATCACTCATGCTTCACATTCATATAAGATTGTTGGTATAACTATACTCTCATATATTCCCCTCTATACTTCTATGGACAAAGTTCTTTGTCTCCACAGACTCTGAAGTGCACCACTCACCCTTTTCCCCTCACAATTCTATGATTCACCTCATCCTTCATGACCCATCTGCTGACATGTCCACTCCCAGATATCTGAATACATTTACCTCCTCCATACTCTCTCCCTCCAATCTGATATCCAATCTTTCATCACCAAATCTTCTTGTTATCCTCATCACCTTACTCTTTCCTATATTCACTTTCAATTTTCTTCTTTTACATACCCTACCAAATTCATCCACCAACCTCTGCAACTTCTCTTCAGAATCTCCCAAAAGCACAGTGTCATCATCAAAAAACAACTGTGACAACTCCCACTTTGTATTTGATTCTTTATCTTTTAACCCGACACCTCTTGCCAAGATCCTCGCATTCACTTCTCTTTCTACCCCATCTATAAATATATTGAACAACCACGGTGACATCACACATCCTTGTCTAAGGCACACTTTTACTGGGAAATAGTCCCCCTCCCTCCTACACACTCTAACCTGAGCCTCACTATCCTCATAAAAACTCTTCACTGCTTTCAGTAACCTACCCCCTATTCCATACACCTGCAACATCTGCCACATTGCCCCCTATCTACTCTATCATACGCCTTTTCCAAATCCATAAATGCCACAAAAACATCTTTACCCTTATCCAAATACTGTTCACCTATGTTTCACTGTAACACTTGGTCTACACACCCCTACCTTCCCTAAAGCCCCTTGTTCATCTGCTATCCTGCTTTCTGTCTTACTCCTAATTCTTTCAATAATAACTCTACCATACACTTTACCAGGTACACTCAACAGACTTATTCCCCTATATTTTTGCACTCTCTTTTGTCCCCTTTGCCTTTATACAAAGGAACTATACAACACTCTGCCAATCCCTAGGTACCTTACCCTCTTCCATACACTTTATTAAATAATAGCACTAACCACTCCAAAACTATATCCCCACCTGCCTAACATTTCTATCTTTATCCCATCAATCCCAGCTGCTTACCCCCTTTCATTCTACCCACTGCCTCACAAACTTCCCCACACTCACAACTGGCTCTTCCACACTCCTACAAGATGTTATTCCTCCTTGCCCTATACATGAAATTACAGCTTCCTGTCTTCATCAACATTTAACAACTACTCAATATATTCCGTCCATCTTCCCGATACCTCTAACTCTCCATTTAATAACTCTCCTCTCCTATTTTTAACTGTCAAATCCATTTGTTCCCTAGGCTTCCTCAACTATTATCTCACTCCAAAACTTTTTCTTGTTTTCAACTCTCTCATTTGCTCTCTTTTTACATTCCTTTACCACTCTCTTAACCTCTCTTTTTCTCTCCATATACTCTTCCCTCATATGTTAACTTTTTCTCCATCATCATTCACCAATCATCATCATTCCACCAATCACTCTTCTTCCCTTCTGCACCCACTTTCCTGTAACCACAAACTTCTGCTGAACAACTAACACTACATTTTAAACCTACCCCATACATCTTCGACCCCATTGCCTATACTTATTCTCACTAGCCCATCTATCCTCCAGTAGTTGTTTATACGTGGTCCCTCGGTTTTCGTGTTTAATCCGTCCAGAGGGAGGCACTAAAACTGAAACACATGAAAACTGAAACCATTTTCCCCTAAGAAATAATGGAATTTCAATTAATTCGTTCAGAAACCCAGAAGTTTGAAAAAAAAAATTTGGGGGCCTTAAAGATAGATTTAATGCACAAATGAATGAAATGAATGTGGCACTTACCCACTGGAAGACTGATGTTGCTGGATGGAAGAGAGATAGGAGGGAGAGGGTAGAGTCCCAAATTTTTGGAAGGGAATCCCCCCCATAAGGACTCTAGAGTACCAAGTCCTCATCTGGGGTCACTTCCCTTCTTTGTCTTAATCCCAGTAGGACCAGCTTGAGAGTCACTGCACACCTGTGGCACTAAATATCTCTCCAGAGAGCTCTGTGTCTGGCGTCTTTAAAATGTCCCTAAAATGGGAAAACAGATTGTCATTGAACATGTTGATGAGACGGATTCCAACATCTTTGTCAGGGTGATGTTCCTCCACAAATGATTTCACCCTCCCACATTGCACAAATCTCCTTAATCTCTGAAGAAGGCACCATACATCTTTGTTCCTCCACTGAAGCAATTTCCTCAGATCTGTTTTGTTGTTGTTGTTGCAGCTCAAGCTCTTGCAGCTCTTCAGTGGTTAATTTTTCCCTTTTTGGTCCTCCAAACTCTTCCACATCCTCTCCATTCACATCCAACCCATAAGTCCCAATTCCACAATATTTTCCACAACTTCATAGGCTCCTCAGGGTTGTAAACCCTTCAAAAACCCTATCGGGACAAATCTGGCCACAACTTTTTCCAAGCGAGTTCATCGTCCTGGAGGTCACTCCCTGCCAAGCTTTATCTATAAGGCCTATTCAATGGAAGATATCGGGCCTTGGGGAAATCTTTTAGGTCAACATTGTTCCCAAAAATTTCAGGGCAAAGTTTGAAATGACCTCTGGTCCATGGGCTGGAGGAGAGGGTGGTGTGGGGCAAGAACTTACTTTTACAAATCTGAAATCCTTAGACATTTGGTCGTCCAAGTCGGGATGACCAGGAGCATTGTCCATTACCAGGAGGCACTTAAGTGGCAATTTATTCCAATAAATATTTCTTCCCACACTGGGGCCAAACACTTGATTAAACCATTCCCGGAAAATTTCCCCAAAATGACCCATGCCTTAGCATTAGACTTCCAAAACCACCAATTTTTCTTGTTTGGGGTAGTCCCTGAACCTCTGGGATTTTCCCGGTGATACCCCTAAAAGGGTTCCTGAAAACCCCCCCCAGCTTAAAAAACATTAAAAGGGTTTGCCTGTCTTTCCTTTGGCTTGTGTCCTCCCCCATTGCCTTTTTCCCCCTGCTGATGTAGGTCCCCCTTGGTATTTTCTTCCAAAAAAGGGCCCGTTTGTCACAATTAAACACCCCTTTTTGGGGGTTTTAAATTTTCAGCCTCTACATAATTTTTTGTCGAGCACAAATTTTTTAGCCCCATCTTTTCTGAATGGCCCCCCCAATTTCCTTACAACACTTTTGTATGCCAGTTCCCCCCTTTTTTTGAACCAACCTTTGCTGGCCCCTTTAA
The DNA here is from genome assembly GCA_009830355.1 of Cherax destructor. Lineage (NCBI taxonomy): Eukaryota > Metazoa > Arthropoda > Malacostraca > Decapoda > Parastacidae > Cherax > Cherax destructor. The sequence continues at coordinate 28,746 of WNWK01024913.1, forward strand.
AATTTATCAACATCCCAAAATCCTTTTGGGTTCCCGGCTTTTTTTTGACAAGATCGACTCAACTGCCTTGCTTTTTTACATATGATGGATTGCACAATTTATCACCTGCTGTAGAAACTTGTTTTGGGTTGGCCTCTTGTAAGTTGCACTCTGGGCAAGGGGACCGTTTACACCGACACTCTGAGACACTTCTCTCAGACTTACAAGTGGCTATGGTACAAAAACAGCTGATTGCAGTGGGGAACCCCACACTGCCTAAAAATACTAGAAGGGGGATTACTTGAAGAAAAAGGGGGGTATGTGTCCTGGTCTTCCTTATATATAACCCCTCCTAACACCCTGTGCAGTGAAGAAACTTTGTCTGCAAAAAAT
>WNWK01024914.1:0-29116 GCA_009830355.1 Cherax destructor
AGGCAGACAGAAAGACACATAAGCAGAGCTAGACAGGCAGACAGACAGATAGTGGAAACAAAGAGGGTTCCCTGCACACATTCACCATCCATGTCATTTTTTAAAAGGTTATCTGACACTTGTCATAAACCATTCTTCAAGGTGTTTCATATTATACCCCAGGCACACATAGGCAGGCAGACAGACAGACAGATAGATAGATAGATAGACAGATAGATAGATAGACATAGATAGACAGATAGATAGATAGACAGACAGATATATATAGATAGATAGACAGATATATACTGTGGGGAATTTGAGAGTAATTTATCGGGACACCGCCACTAGCAAAAACAAATTTCCCAGGGAGATGACAGATTCTATATTTTACCGCAGTCATTCCCTTTAAGGTATGTGAGAACTTACCCGCTCCTGGCCGCACCGAGGGGGTACCTTCAATATTCTCGATTCCCACTGCACTCTGACCAGTATCAAAAATCTGAGAAGATCATTTATTATAATTATATAAGGTTAAATTTAAGTGGACTGTATGGGTAGTTAAACAAGTGATCACTCAGGAGAAGAGATAGAGTACAGACACCCAAATCATCATGACCTACACTCACCTAAACAGCATCATAGTGGTGTATCAGACGTTGACTAGCTAAAGTACATCTACTGTGAAATAACAATATCATTGGCCAACAAAAAGTAAACACCAGCAGACTACTTAGCTTTAGATGAGGGAGTCGCCCGCTGTTGACGTCCCTCCTGCGCCCCTTGATTCATCGCGATGGTAAAACGGCCTCCGAGTCAAGAAAGAAATTTGTACACCTTCATACCCCCCAGGGAGACGGCGTTCGTTAACATGTGGTTGGTCGGGGTAGCGAATCAGATCCTGCACTAATCCGACCGTTTGTACTGTTTATACGTATAACTTACATATTACGTGTATCCTGGCTTAATGCCCCACTGGTTTATACACATTCACAGTTCTCGATACTTGAATTTCGAGTAGATAACTTGCGATATGTTAGTTCATTTCAATCACATCCAATATGGCGGTCGGGGTATGGCGTACCTAAGCCAGATTCGCTCGATGCAATCAACCCCGGATTATTTACAACCGGTTTCACTATATTCCATTTCCCACAGTTCATCGAATATATTACAGTCTCTTCTAAGATGAACTCCCCAACATCAGGGCGACTTTATCCTGCCGTATGGTCACTTCACTCAGTTCAAATAGGCCTATGGCCACGTCCTTCGCGGTGGCACCTTATTTCACAATTATTGTCCGATTACTTGACCTCCTGGACCGATTGTCCCACTTGAAATTCCCTCGCCACTGGATATTCCTCCACATTACGAAAGGAGGTAATTAAATCAGATTTGGCGGACATAATCTCCAAATTCGCCCGCCATCGTCACCTGAAATCGGGTCGCTAGGCGCGTCGTTCACTCTCCGCCTATTCCCCTCTCAGCCCTCCCTGCCCAGCTGACTGCCCACTTCACGAGGCATCTCGGCATGCGTGTGAATTCGTTGGTTTTTTTCAATTAATGTTAAGCCAACAGCAACACATGAATGATATCTATTCATATTGGAAAGTTTATCAATTACAACTTTCGGAAAATACCAATATTTTCCACACTGCGGCCGGGCAGAGTTCGTTGTCAGACGATTCAAATTGTATCCGTAAATTTACGACTATTTTGCACGTACACAATCTTGCTGTTTTTGTTACGAATCCACTGCAAGGATACCTCATTATCAGACCAAATTGTGGTGTCGCTAATATTTATCTCCGGCAATTTACTCCGTAAAATAATCAGCTAATTTGACACCCACATAAATGGCGGTTAATTCCAACTGAGGTAAAGTACGTAATTTAATTGGAGCCACTTTAGTTTTAGACATGACAAGAGAGATATCTTTATCACATTGAAAATAAGCGACTGCTCCATACGCCAATTTAGAAGCATCGCAAAAATGTGGAGTGTATTTTCCCTCCAGAGCGTGTTACACACCGCGGAAACTCCAACATTGGAACTTCTCATAATCACAATTAATTCTTCCCACCTGCTAACGAATTCCTCAGGTAGGGTTTCATCCCAAGCACACTTCTGCTTCCATGCCTCTTGTACCAACTTCCCTCGGATTGTAAAGAGGCGCCACTAAGCCTAGTGGATCGAAACATTTTGAAACTTCAGCAAGTAGGGTTTCTTTGTTAATTTCTTGGGCATACTATAATTATTAGGCTTTAACGATATCAAGTCTCTTTCAGTATCCCAAGTCAGTCCCAATACATTGCTACACCCAGATACTTCATCGCCGGGATTATCTTTATTTATTCGGTCCTTTAACCTGGACGAATTACTGTTCCACTCCCTGAGCGGCATATTTGCACCTTGCATTATGTCATTAGCCCCTTCATATATCTTCATTAGCTCCTCTTCAGTTGACGTCACCCCCAGGAAATTGTCCACATAGAATTGTTTACTCATTATTTCACTCAGTGGACCACCTGTACGTTTAAGGTGCGATTTATCGTCGCCTGAAGTAAGAACGGACTAGAAGTAGCCCCGAATAAGACACTTCTGAATCTGAAGGTTTTCAGCGGACTAAGTGGATTGCTAGGATCCTCTGGCCACAGAAATCTTTGTAATCCCGATCCGTCTCTTGCAATCCCACTCTCAGGAAAGCTTTACTTATGTCTGCCGTGAAGGCATAAATATTAATCTGAAATTCAATAACACATCTCCAATTTCTCCGTCAGCGCACGGACCTGTCATTAAACAATCATTCAAACTAGGTACATTTTTATTACCCTGGTACTACAATTAAACACGATCCTCAAAGGAGTGGTTTAATCCTTCTTCACTCCGTGATGAGGTAAGTAGTGGCCATAAATATTGGTTGCTCAGGAGGTACCTCCTCTATGAACTGATTATTTAACTGTTCATTAATGATCCCATTATAAGCAGTCAGCAATTCTGGTGTCTTACTCAATTCGTGGAGCTGGGCCTTTAACTGACCATACGCCATCCGGTAATTAGTGGGTAGTTCCGGATGGTTTAGCTTCCATGGGAGTCGACCCAGTATTGTCCAGACTCAAATTTAACATCCTTCAGGTATTGTTCCTGAGTGAAGGAATCATCTGGACTTTCTTCATTTACATTAATCCCCACTGTCCAGTTCCCACAATTTATGCACTGGTTTAACAGCATCCTCTGTAGAAGAATATTTACACTGGAATGACGTTTCATGAGTAAGGCACACCGTGACTGCATTTATGGCTTCCTCCAGTCATTCATTACTGCGAGGAAGCCTGCCATAAATTACATGGCCTTCACCAATGTTGAGAAGAGTGACACCACCTTTCTTCGTCATACCCTTCACGAAGGTGGCATAATAGTCACTGCCTATCAAAACACTTACTGGTCCCACCGAGTCATTGCTTACTACGGAGGGTGCCAGTTTCACATTAGTCTCTCTGTGCTTGCCAGCCACATTAACTCCATTAAGTTCAGCCATGGTTATAGGATCAATAACCACTGAGGGTACAAATTAAATAGACCCTTTATTATTCATGGGCTTGCCAGCCACATTAACTCCATTAAGTTCAGCCATGGTTATAGGATCAATAACCACTGAGGGTACAAATTAAATAGACCCTTTATTATTCATGGGCTTGCCAGCCACATTAACTCCATTAAGTTCAGCCATGGTTATAGGATCAATAACCACTGAGGGTACAAATTAAATAGACCCTTTATTATTCATGGGCTTGCCAGCCACATTAACTCCGTTAAGTTCAGCCATGGTTATAGAATTAATAACCACTGAGGGTACAAATTAAATAGACCCTTTATTATTCATGGGCTTGCCAGCCACATTAACTCCATTAAGTTCAGCCATGGTTATAGGATCAATAACCACTGAGGGTACAAATTAAATAGACCCTTTATTATTCATGGGCTTGCCAGCCACATTAACTCCATTAAGTTCAGCCATGGTTATAGGATCAATAACCACTGAGGTACAAATTAAATAGACCCTTTATTATTCATGGGCTTGCCAGCCACATTAACTCCATTAAGTTCAGCCATGGTTATAGGATCAATAACCACTGAGGGTACAAATTAAATAGACCCTTTATTATTCATGGGCTTGCCAGCCACACTAACTCCATTAAGTTCAGCCATGGTTATAGAATTAATAACCACTGACGTCACAAATTAAATAAATTGTTTATAAAGGTGATTCTCACACCTTACTCTTGCACAAATCGTAGCCACGCCTGTGCTAGCAATTAATTGGACTAATTACTGTCCACCACACAATTAATTAACTGTGTACTCTATACTCACTTCCTATGATCAGTCACTTATTTATTAATTAATTAATTCAATAGTGATTAATTCACTAATCACATCCGGTTCAGGACGGACCAACGGGCGCTGTGGGGAATTGTGAGAGATAAGTCTATCTGGGACACCGCCACTAGCAATAAACAAACTCCCAGGGAGATGACAGACTCGTATAATTTTACCGCAGTCATTCCCTTTAAGGTATGTGAGAACTTTACCCGCTCCTGGCCGCACCGAGGGGGTACCTTCAATATTCTCGTATTCCCACTGCACTCTGGACCAGTATCAATAAATCTGAGAAGATCATTTATTATAATTATATAAGGTTAAATTTAAGTGGACTGTATGGGTAGTTAAACAAGTGATCACTCAGGAGAAGAGATAGAGTACAGACAGCTAAATCATCATGACCTACACTCACCTAAACAGCATCATAGTGGTGTATCGTAGATCGTTGACCTAGCTAAAGTACATCTACTGTGCATAACAATATCATTGGCCAACAATAAAGTAAACACCAGCAGACTACTTAGCTTTAGATGAGGGAGTCGTTCCGTTGTTGACGTCCTCCTGCGATCTGATTCGATCGCGATGGTAATAACGGTCTCGTCGAGTCAAGAAAGATTAATTTCCGTACACTCTCATACGCCCACGAGACTGAGCGTTCGTTAACATGTGGTTGGTCGGGGTAGCGAATCAGATCCTCGCACTAATCCGACCGTTTGTACTGTTTATACGTATAACTTTACATATTACGTGTATCCTGGCTTAATGCCCCACTGGTTTATACACATTCACAGTCTCGATACTTGAATTTCGAGTAGATAACTTGCGATATGTTAGTTCATTTCAATCACATCCAATATGGCGGTCGGGGTATGGCGTACCCAAGCCAGATTCGCTCGATGCAATCAACCCCGGATTATTTACAACTCGGTTTCACTATATTCCATTTCCCACAGTTCATCGAATATATTACAGTCTCTTCTAAGATGAACTCCCCAACATCAGGGTACGACTTTATCCTGCCGTATGGTCACTTCACTCAGTTCAAATAGGCCTATGGCCACGTCACTTCGCCGGTGGCACCTTATTTCACAATTATTGTCCGATTACTGGACCTCCTGGACCGATTGTCCCACTTGAAATTCCCCGCGCCACTGGATATTCCTCCACATTACGAAAGGAGGTAATTAAATCAGATTTGGCGGACATAATCTCCAAATTCGGCTCGCCATCGTCACCTGAAATCGGGTCGCTAGGCGCGTCGTTCACTCTCCGCCTATTCCCCTCTCAGCCCCTCCCTGCCCAGCTGACTGCCCACTTCACGAGGCATCTCGCGCATGCGTGTGAATTCGTTGGTTCTTTTCAATTAATGTTAAGCCAACAGCAACACATGAATGATATCTATTCATATTGGAAAGTTTATCAATTACAACTTTCGGAAAATACCAATATTTTCCACATATACAGATAGATAGATACAGATAGATACAGACAGATGGATACAGACAGATGGATACAGACAGATAGATACAGACAGATAGATACAGACAGATAGATACATACAGATGGATACAGACAGATGGATACAGACAGATGGATACAGACAGATAGATACAGACAGATAGATACAGACAGATAGATACAGACAGATAGATACAGACAGATAGATACAGACAGATAGATACAGACAGATAGATACAGACAGATAGATAGACAGATAGATACAGACAGATACAGACAGATAGATACAGACAGATAGATACAGACAGATAGATACAGACAGATAGATACAGACAGATAGATACAGACAGATAGATACAGACAGACATATACAGACAGATACAGACAGACAGATACAGACAGACAGATACAGACAGACAGATACAGACAGACAGATACAGACAGACAGATACAGACAGACAGATACAGACAGACAGATACAGACAGACACAGATACAGACAGACACAGATACAGACAGACACAGATACAGACAGACACAGATACAGACAGACACAGATACAGACAGACACAGATACAGACAGACACAGATACAGACAGACACAGATACAGACAGACACAGATAGACAGACAGATACAGACAGAACAGATACAGAAGACACAGATACAGACAGACACAGATACAGACAGACACAGATACAGACAGACACAGATACAGACAGACACAGGTACAGACAGACAGATACAGACACAGCAGATACAGACAGACACAGATACAGACACACAGATACAGACAGACAGACACAGAACAGTACAGACAGACACAGATACAGACAGACACAGATACAGACAGACACAGATACAGACAGACACAGATACAGACAGACACAGATACAGACAGACACAGATACAGACAGACACAGATACAGACAGACACAGATACAGACAGACACAGATACAGACAGACACAGGTACAGACAGACACAGGTACAGACAGACACAGGTACAGACAGACACAGGTACAGACAGACACAGGTACAGACAGACACAGGTACAGACAGACACAGGTACAGACAGACACAGGTACAGACAGACACAGATACAGACAGACACAGGATACAGACAGACACAGTACAGACAGACACAGATACAGACAGACACAGGTACAGACAGACACAGGTACAGACAGACACAGGTACAGACAGACACAGATACAGACAGACACAGATACAGACAGACACAGATACAGACAGACACAGATACAGACAGACACAGATACAGACAGACACAGATACAACAGACAGTACAGCAGATACAGACAGACACAGATACAGACAGACACAGATACAGACAGACACAGATACAGACAGAACACAGATACAGACAGACACAGATACAGACAGACACAGATACAGACAGACACAGATACAGACAGACAGTACAGACACAGTACAGACAGACACAGATACAGACAGACACAGATACAGACACAGATACAGACAGACACAGATACAGACAGACACAGATACAGACAGACACAGATACAGACAGACACAGATACAGACAGACACAGATACAGACAGACACAGATACAGACAGACACAGATACAGACAGACACAGATACAGACACAGACACAGATACAGACAGACACAGACACAGACACAGAACAGACAGACACAGACAGACACAGATACAGACAGACACAGATCACAGACACAGAACAGACAGACCAGACAGACAGACACAGACACAGACAGACACAGACACACACAGACACAGACACACACAGACACAGACACACACAGACACAGACACAGACAGACACAGACAGACACAGACACAGACACACACAGACACAGACACAGACAGACACAGACACAGACAGACACAGATACAGACAGACACAGATACAGACAGACACAGACACAGACAGACACAGACACAGACAGACACAGACACAGACAGACACAGACAGACACAGACACAGACAGACACAGACAGACACAGATACAGACAGACAGACAGGCAGACAGATACAGATACAGACAGGCAGACAGATACAGACAGGCAGACAGATACAGATACAGACAGGCAGACAGATACAGACAGGCAGACAGATACAGACAGATACAGACAGGCAGACAGATACAGACAGATACAGACAGGCAGACAGATACAGACAGATACAGACAGGCAGACAGATACAGACAGATACAGACAGGCAGACAGATACAGACAGATACAGACAGGCAGACAGATACAGACAGATACAGACAGGCAGACAGATACAGACAGATACAGACAGGCAGACAGATACAGACAGATACAGACAGGCAGACAGATACAGACAGATACAGACAGATACAGACAGATACAGACAGATACAGACAGATACAGACAGGCAGACAGATACAGACAGATACAGACAGGCAGACAGATACAGACAGATACAGACAGGCAGACAGATACAGACAGATACAGACAGATAGACAGGCCTTAGAGTTGTAAGATAAGTGAATGCTTGGGTGTTGGCAAGAGGTGTGGGGTTAAAAGGTAAAGAATCTAACATAAAGTGGGAGTTGTCACAGTTGCTCTTTGCTGATGACACTGTGCTTTTGGGAGATTCTGAAGAGAAGTTGCAGAGGTTGGTGGATGAGTTTGGTAGGGTATGTAAAAGAAGGAAATTAAAAGTGAATATAGGGAAGAGTAAGGTGATGAGGATAACAAAAAAAATTAGGTAACAGAAGATTGTATATCAGATTGGAGGGAGAGAGTATGGAGGAGGTCAATGTATGTACAGTGGTACCTCGGTTTACGATGGTCCACAAAATCGCCCTTTTATGTAAGTTTATTTTTTTTAAATGCTTTTATAAGTGTATTTTCGGGGGTCTAAAAGGACTAGTCTATTTTACATTATTCCTTATGGTGATAAATTCGTTTGGTAATGGCACTTGAACAGCATTCTGGAACGAAAAAATATCGTAAACCGAGGTACCACTGTATTCAGATACAGTCAACCCCCGGTTCTCGTCGGTAATCCGTTCCAGAGGGCCCGTCGACCACCGGTTTGGTCGAACTCCGATTCTATTTTCCCCATAAGAAATAATGGAAATAAAATTAATCCGTTCCAGACATCCAAAAGTATTAAAATAAAATATTTTTTAGAACTTTTTGACATTAAATTACACACAATTTTATAAAAAAATAAGAAATAAATAGTACAATAACATGTCACTTACATTTATTGAAGAGTTGATGTGTGGAAGACGGGAGGAGGGGAGAAGGTGGAGTAGTATGCTAGTGTTTGGAAGGGGAATCCTCTTCCATTAACACTGCAGGTACCAAGTTCTTTTCTGGGGTTACTGGCCTTTTTCTTTTAATGCCACTAGGACCAGGTTGAGAGTCACTGGACCCCTCTCTAACCAAAAATCTGTCCAGGGAGCTCTGTGTCTGGCGGTTCTTTAAAATGTCCCTAAAATGTGACAAGACATTGTCATTAAACATGTCGCATATATGGCCTGCAACGTCTTGGTTAAGGTGATAATCATACATAAATGTTTGCACATTAGTCCATTGGGCACAAATCTCCTTAATTTTTGAAGAAGGCACCTTCTTCCATCTCGGTTCCACCTCCTTTCCCTCTGGACCATTTTCCTGACCTGTTGTCTGTTGTTGTTGCTTTTGAAGCTCTTGCAGATCTTCAGTGGTTAGCTCTTCATTGTGCTCCTCCACCAACTGTTCCACATCCTCACCATTCACCTCCAACCCCATGGACTTGCCCAGTTCCACAATTTCTTGCACAACAGGCTCAGGCTCCGGGTTCTGAGGCTCAGCCCCAAAACCTTCAAAATCTAGGACACAGTCTGGCCACAGTTTTCTCCAGGCAGAGTTCAAAGTCCTTGTAGTCACTCCCTCCCAAGCCTTACCTATAAGCTTTACACAATGCAGGATATGGAAATGATCTTTCCAAAACTCTTTTAGGGTCATATCCATGTCTGTGGTCACATCAAAGCACTTTTGAAACATTGCTTTGGTGTAGAGTTTTTTATTTAAAGTTGCAAATGACCTGCTGGTCCATGGGCTGGAGGAGAGGAGTGGTATTAGGGGGCAAGAACTTCACTTTGATGAACTCACAGCCCTGCACAATTTCCTCTGCCAAGTCTCGAGGATGACCAGGAGCATTGTCCATTATCAGGAGGCACTTAAGTGGCAAATTATTTTCCTCGAGATATTTCTTCACACTGGGGCCAAACACGTTTTTGAACCAATCAAGGAAAATTTCCCTAGTGACCCATGCCTTTTTGTTAGACTTCCACATCACACACAAATTAGACTTGGTGATACCGCATCTGCCAAACACTCGGGGATTTTCAGAATGATACACCAGTAAAGGCTTCACTTTGCAGTCACCACTGGCTTTAGCACACATCATGAGAGTTAGCCTGTCTTTTATAGGCTTATGTCCTGGGAGTGCCTTTTCCTCCTGTGTAATGAAGGTCCTGTTTGGCATTTTCTTCCAAAACAGGCCTGTTTCGTCACAATTGAACACTTGTTGGGGTTGGAATTGTTCAGCCTCTATGTACCCCTGGAATTCCTGAACATATTTTTCAGCCGCACTTTTGTCAGAACTGGCTGCCTCACCATACCTCACAACACTATGTATGCCACTTCACTTCTTAAATCTGTCAAACCAGATTTTGCTGGCTTTAAATTTGTTCACTTCAGCACTCGTTGCAGGCATTTTCTTGACGAGATCATCATGCAACTGCCTTGCTTTTTCACATATTATTGCCTGCGTAACACTATCTCCTGCTAACTGTTTCTCGTTGATCCACACCAACAACAAAGTTTCCACTTGTTCCAGCACTTGAGATCTCTGTTTTGTGACCATACTTGCACCTTTCGCAACAACAGCGTCCTTGATTTCCTTTCTCTTGGCCAAAATGGAAGAGATAGTTGAATGGGATTTGCCATAGAGCATGGCCAGCTCAGTGACACGCACTCCACTTTCATATTTTGCTATCATCTCCTTCAATTCTACCGTATTTCTGACATTCTTTACCACAGGCTTGGCACTAGGAGCTTTCTTGGGGCCCATGGTGGCTTATTTAGCAGTTGCAAGCACTAAAAACACTGGAATAATGACAATATATATGGTATGAATGCGTGGGTGGTGCGTGGGTAGTGGTCGCTCGCTTGTAAACAATAGCACACCGAGTGCCTGGGCGCCCAGCTGGGCCACGGCCCCACGCGTACGCGTCCGGGACGGATAGCCAACTCACCCAACTCCGAGCGGCTGCCTAATACTGAGCCAAAAATCTTGTAAAAAAAAAAAAAAAAAAGTTGAACACCGATTTGGCCGAGCTCCGACGCCGTCGAGCACCGTGGGTTGACTGTATTTAGGAGTGGACATGTTAGCAGATGGGGCTATGAAAGATAAGGTGAATCATAGAATCAATGAGGGGAAAAGGTGAGTGGTGCACTGAGGAGTCTATGGAGACACATAATTTTGTCCGTGGAAGCAAAGAGGGGAATGTATGAGAGTATAGTTATACCAACGCTCTTTTATGGGTGTGAGGCATGGGTGGTGAATGTTGCAACAAGGAGAAGGCTGGAGGCAGTGGAGATGTAATGTCTGAGGGCAATGTGTTGTGTAAATATAATTGCAGAGAATCCGTAGTTTGGAGATTAGGAGGTGGTGTGGGATTACCAAAACTGTTATCCAGAGGGCTGAGGAGGGGTTATTGAGATGGTTTGGACATGTAGAGAGGGTGGAATGAAATAGAATGACTTTGAGAGTGTGTAAATCTGTAGTGGATTGAAGGCGGGGTAGGGTTCGGCCTAGGAAAGGTTGGAGGGAGGGGGTAAAGGAGGTTTTGTATGCGAGGGGCTTGGACTCCCAGCAAGCGTGTGTGAGCGTGTTAGGTAGGAGCAAATGGAGACAAATGGTTTTCAGGATTTGATGTGCTGTTGGAGAGTAAGCAAGGTAACATTTATGAAGGGATTCAGGGAAACCAGCAGGCCAGACTTGATTCCTGGAGATAGGAAGTACAGTTCCGGCACTCTGAAGGAGGGGTGTTGATGTTTTATAACTCTAGTGTAAGCATGCCTCTGGCAAGACATTGATGGAGTGAATGATGAAAGTTTATCTTTTTGGGCCACCCTGCCTTGTTGGAAAACAACGTAGAAATATTATTCCATACCACTTGTTTTTTCTCATGATACATAAATTTTGGGGTGGATGGAAAGTGTAGAGGGCATCAAAGTGTCAATGATGGGTGTGAAAGTTAGTATCTTCTTATTGATCAGGAATAGTTTTTAGTTTTTTCTCATTGTGTCTTGTCTTCTGTTTTTAAACTTGCCATAATTTGTTAGTTTCCAGTTGTTATTAAACATCTGCTCGATCCCATTCTAACATTTTTGTGAATAAAATTTTTCTATCATTCTTTCGTTACTCTTTTTCTCAGTTTATGCTCACCTGTCTGTTTAGTGCTTTTGTTTGAATGCTGTATGATGATTCTCCCTGTTAACCCTTTGAGGGTTGAGACCCCTGCTAGCAAACTTGCTCCCAGGGTCAATTTTTTTCAAAAAAACAAATGTTTTCTTGTGAAATGATAGAGAATAATTTTCCGAGGGTAATGAAACCAAAAGCATGAAATTTGATGGAAAACTTACAGAATTACGCTCTCGCAAAGTTAGCGGTCTCTGCGATATTTATGCATCAGCAATTTTGCCCACTTTGAGCCCTGTTTTGGGTCAATTCCATTGTTCCAGTCAACCAAACTCATAGCTGTTTAACTAGACCTCCTTTTATTCTATCGATTGAGTACAAGAAACTGCTCATTTACCTATTTCAACTACCCAATAAAGTGATCAGAATTTACTAATTTCGCCAATTTCACACAAAATTCAAGGAAGGCCAATTTCAAAATAGGGTCCAGAATAAATAATGTAGACATTCCTGGCACTAAAATAACATTTTCTCTGTTCATTAGTCGCATTTCCAGACCCCTCTTATATTACGCTTGCTTTTCATTTTGAATTTTTATTCACATAAAATAGAAGATTTACTGTTATTCAGACTACTGCATAATTGTATAAATAATGTCAGTGCATTCGTGAGTGTATATTAGACCCACCAGTTGATGTGCATAGGACGTGTGACGTGTTTTATTTATGTACTCTTGAACATCGGCAAAAATTGAACATTTTCACTACTTTGAGTTCAATTTCAAAATCGTCTCTATTTCTGTAATATATCTTCCATTCTATCAAAAGAGACCAAGAAACCGAGAATACAACCATCAAAACCATACGAAAATATATTGCAAAATCCCTGTTTTACATCAAAAACATGGTCGCAGTTTTTTTTTCATTATGTACTGTGTGCTGCAAGATTTTTTTATACTGCATACATTTGCCATGCAGACCCATTCTCTCATTTGTAGGCCTACCACCTTTCTCCCGCAAGATTGGAAGTCGCTAGAATTTTGGCATAGTTTTACATGACCAAACCTGGCTTCAAAGCCGTAATTTTACGGGACTGACCCCGAAAGGGTTAATGGTGTATTTAAATTTTCATTTTTTTTTTCAGCATGTCGGCTGACTCCCACCATCATTCACACACAATCACTGTCTTTGCAAAGGTGCTCAAATACAACAGTTTAGATGTCCCTCCAAACTGCCAATATCCCAAACCCCTCCTTTAACCCTTTCAGGGTCCAAGGGGGGTCTCCGAAACTCATTCTCAGGGTCCAAGAATTAAAAAAAAAAAAATTATTTTTTCTTATGAAATGATAGAGAATCTTTTTCCGATCATAACGCCACAAAAATTATGAAATTTGATCGAAAACTAACGGAATTATGCTTTCGTGAAGTTAGCGGTAGCCATGACACTTACGCATCGGCGATTTCGCCCACTTTGAGCCCTATTTTCGGCAAATTCCAATGTTTCAGTCAACTAAAATTATAGCTATTTCGCTAGAACTCCATTTCTTCTATCGATTGAGTACAAGAAACTGCCTATTTACCAATTATAACTACCCATAATAGTGGTCAGAAAATGGCAATTTGGTCAATTTCACACAAATTTCAAACGATGCCAATTTCAAAATAGGATCCATAATATACAAGACAGACATTCCTGGCACTAAAATAACGTCTTCTCTGTTCATTAGTCACGTTTCCAGGCCCCTCTTACATTACTTTTGCTTTTCATTTTGAATTTTTATTCTCAAAAAAATAGAAGATTTACTGTTATGTATACAACTGCATCATTGTAAAAATGGTACGTATAAATAATATTAGAGCACTTGTGCATGAATATTAGACTCGCCAGTTGATGTGTATTGGATGCATGGTGTGATTTGTTTACTCTTGAACATCGTCAAAAATCGAACATTTTCGCTACTTTGAGCTCAATTTCAAGGTACTTGTTGTTGTCAAACCAATCAAAATCATCTCTATTTCTGTAATATATCTTCCATTCTATCAATTGAGACCAAGAAAACGAGAATACATCAATAAATACCATACGAAAATAGACTGCAAAGTCGCTGTTTTAAACCAAAAACAGTCAGTTTTTTTTTTTCCTCATTATGCTGTGTGGTGCAGGAATTTTGTTTATACTGCGCACACTGACCGCACAGACCCATTCTATCACATCTAGGCCTAACAGCCTGTTTCTGCTTGATTTGAGGGCACTAGAATTTAGGCGTACTAGTACGTTAATAACTCCAGGGCGTAAGCTGTACTAGTACGTCGATAACCCTGAAAGGGTTAAAGTGCAGGCATTGTACTACCCACTTCCAGGACTCAAGTCTGGCTAACTGGTTTCCCTGAATCCCTTCACAAAATATTACCCTGCTTACACTCCAACAGTTCGTCAGGCCCCACAAACCATTATTTTCCATTCACTCCTATCTAACATGCTCACACGTGCCTGCTGCGTGTCCAAGCCCCTTGCACACAAAACCTTTTATCCCTCCATCCTTTCCTGGGATGACCCCTACCCCTCCTCCCCTACACTTCAGATTATACACCCTCCAATTCATTGTTTTGTTCCAGCCTTTCTATATGACCAAGCCACTTCAATAACATCTCTTCAGCCTTCTGAATAATTCTTTTAGTAACTCCACACCTCCTCCTAATTTCCACGCTACAAATTCTCTGCATAATATTTACACCACACTGCCCTTAGACACAACATCGCCACTGCCTCGAACCGCCTCCTCACTGCTGCATTCACAACCCATGCTTCACACCCCACATAAGAATGTTGGTACCACTATATTCTCGTACATTCCCTTCTTTACTTCCATGGATAACGTTCTTTGTTTCTACAGACACCTTAATGCACCACTCGCCTTTCTCGCCAATTCTCTGGTTAACCTCATCCTTCATAAACCCATCTGCTGACAAATCTACTCCCAAATTTCTGAATACATTCACTTCTTCCATACTCCCTCCCTCCAATGTGATATCCAGTTTTTCTTTACCTAAATCATTTGATACCCTCTTCACCTTACTCTTATCTATGTTCACTTTCAACTTTCTTTACACAAATAACATAAAAAGGCACAATACCGTGACTGGAACAATACACAAATAACCCGCACATGGAAGAGAGGAACTTACGATCACATTTCGGTCAAACTTGGACCATTTAAAAAGTCACACTCTCCCAAACTTGTCCACTAACCTTTGCAACTTTTCTTTAGAATCTCCCAAAAGCACAGTATCATCAGCAAAGAGTAACTGTGTCAACTCTCATTTTGTATTTGATTCCCCATAATGTAATCCCACCCCTCTCCCCAACACCCTAGCATTTACTTCTTTTACAACTCCATCTATAAATATGTTAAACAACCATGGTGACATTACACATCCCTGTCTAATTCCTACTTTTACTGGAAAGTAATCTCCCTCTCTCCTACACACCCTAACCTGAGCTTCACTTTGATAGTATTTAGTAACTTACTACCTATTCCATAGACTTGCAACATCTGCCACATTGCTCCCCTATCCACCCTATCATATGCCTTTTCTAAATCCATAAATCCATTGAAAACCTCCCAACCTTTATCTAAATATTTTTCACTTACATGCTTCAATGTAAACACTTGATCTACAGATTCCCTAGAACCTCCTTGTTCATCTGCAGTCCTGCTCTTACCTCTAATTCTTTCAATAACAACTATACCATACACTTTACCTGGTATACTCAGTAAACTTATTTCCCTATACTTTTTACAATCTTTCTTGTCCCACTTTCCCGTGTACAGTGGACCCCCGAGTTTCGTAAAAACTTCACTCCTGAAGTCTGCTCAAGTGCCATTACCGAACGAATTTACTCCCTTAAGGAAAAATTTCACGTAGGTTAGTCTATTTCAGACCCCCAAAAATACACTTCCACAAGAACTTACAAAATTATACTTACATAATTGCACGATTTCCGGGGTATTCGTTAACCGAGGGTCCACTGTATAAGGAATTATACACACACACTGGCAATCCCTAGGTACCTTCCCCTCTTTCATACAAAAGTACCAACCACTCTAACACTATATCTCCCCCTGCTTTTAACGTTTGTCATGATCCCATCAGTTCCAGCTTTACACCTTTTCATTCAACCTAATACCTCGCGCACCTCCCCTACACTCGCATCCGGCTCTTCTTCACTCCTAAAAGATGTTATACTTCCCTGGCCTATGCATGAATTTATAATATTATACACACACAACCCCCACATATAAAAATGAGAGGAGCTTACGACGACGTTTCGGTCCGACTTGGACCATTTACAAAGTCACACTAACACACAGGACAGGAAGAAGGGGTATTTATAGGCAGGCAGACAGGGGAGGGCACAAGAAAGTGGTAGAGGGGTAATAATGGAGGTAGTAGTGGTAGTAGTAGTGGAGTCAGTCATATTCTAGGAAAGGAGCACTGCAATGAAGCTGGCGGCCCACATAGGGTAAGGACAACAACACAGAGGGGGAAAAATGAAATTAAAATAAAATAAAGGACAAATACAAGGCAAAAGAAAAGAAAGAAAACACAGAGGAGAAAGGATTACCTCCGTAAAGCCGATGTCTTGCTCTCTGACTCACGTACCTACACTCCTCTTGTTTCCAACCCTCTTGATCGCATCAAGAGAACTTTCAACAAGAAACTTAAGACTCTCTCCAACCTCTGTCCTTCTGACTTTAACCTTGTTCAACGTTTTCGTGTCATCTGTTCCTCTCTGCCCTATTTCTATGGCCTTCCCAAAACTCACAAACCTGATATTCCTCTGCGTCCCATCATATCTTCTAGAGGTTCTGTCTCTTATTCTCTTGCTTCTTGGCTAGCCAAAACCCTCACTCCCTTTCTTGGTACTTTTTCTCCTGCCCACCTTCGTCACTCTCAAGACTTCATCGAACGTGTTCGCTCTCTCCCGACCTGTAAGATGCTTAGTCCTGATATCGAGTCCCTCTTCACTAATGTCCCTTTGGACGATGTCCTTAATTTTCTTAGAGAGAAGGCCAATGAAGGGTTACTTCATCTCCCTATACCTACTGATGTCTTTCTTGATCTTATCCGCCTTTGTGTGGACTCTAATTCTTTTTCTTTTCAAGGTAAATATTATTCTCAAACCTTTGGTGTTGCCATGGGCTCTCCTCTAACTCCTGTTCTTGCTAATCTTTACATGGACGACTTCGAGACTGTTCTTCTTCCCACTATTGATGTACGTCCTTCACTCTGGCTCCGAAATGTAGATGACATCTTTGCTCTTTGGCCTCATGACTCAAGTCTCTTCCAACCATTTCTTGATGCTCTTAATAATTTTGCCCCTTCTATTAAGTTTAAAGCTGATTGGGAATCTAATTCTTTGCTTCCTTTCCTTGATGTTCATGTCCACCACTCAGTTACAGGTTTTGCCTTTTCCGTGTACTGCAAGCCTATGCACAGTGGCATGTACATTCACTACTTTTCTTATCATGCCTCCTCTGTCAAGAAAAGTGTTCTTATCTCCCTCTTTCTCCGTGCTCTCCGCATTTGTGATCCTCGGTTCCTTGAAGCAGAAGTTTCCACTCTTCGTAATTCATTTTCCCCGCCTTGGCTACCCTTCCCATTTCATTGACTCTGCTTTCTCTCATGCCAAACGGACTTTCTTCTCTCCTAAACCCTCTACTCCCTACATCTCTGGTCTCTCTAATCTCAACAACTCTCTCCATTCCTTAGACGTCAAACTTACCTTTCGCCAGACTAACACTCTTAGCACTAATCTAGTTCATACCTCCCCTCCCTCTATAGATTCTCCTGGTGTCTACTCTATTTCTTGCTCCTCCTGTCCTCTTCAGTACTTTGGAGAAACTGGCCGATCTCTTTCTGACAGACTTAGGGAGCACAAAAATAGTGTTAGGCTTGCCGACACTAATAATGCTCTTTTCTGTCATGTCAGAGATCACAGTCATCCTATTGATTGGTCTTCTGCTAAAACTGTCTACCCTACGTCCAACTTTCACAGTCGCCGTCTGGTTGAATCCTCCCTTATACACAACTTTCCCTGTATGAATCTTAGCCCTGGCTTTGTCTCTGTAGATGCTTTCCTCTCCCATTACATTGTTAAATGCTCCAAACTTCAGAACACCCATGACTTAACCTGATTCCTTCCCCTTCTATCTCTTCCCCCTTCTCCTCTTTCTCCTTTCTCCTCTGTGTTTTCTTTCTTTTCTTTTGCCTTGTATTTGTCCTTCTTTATTTTATTTTCATTTTTCCCCTCTGTGTTGTTGTCCTTACCCTATGCGGGCCGCCAGCTTCATTGCAGTGCTCCTTTCCTAGAATATGACTGACTCCACTACTACTACTACCACTACCACTACTACCTCCATTATTACCCCTCCACCACTTTCTTGTGCCCTCCCCTGTCTGCCTGCCTATAAATACCCCTTCTTCCTGTCCTGTGTGTTAGTGTGACTTTGTAAATGGTCCAAGTCGGACCGAAACGTCGTCGTAAGCTCCTCTCTTTTTTATATGTGCGGGTTGTGTGTGTATTGTTCCAGTCACGGTATTGTGCCTTTTTTGTTATACATAATATTATATATGATTATTATGGCCTAGTAGCCAACTATGGCAGTTTTAGTATTTTTAGTCTCTCTAATTCTTTTATTTCTTATATCAGAGAGCCATTTGTAGCATTGTTGGACTACAGTATTGTACTATCATCTTGTCCATGTGCTTTTTATATGCACACATCATGCCATTACTTCATATTATATTTTTTGCATACTGTAATGTGCATTGTGGATGTACCATATGTAATTAACAGTTTGAGTTTATAGGGGAGGGGGGAATGGGTTAAAAAAAAATTAGCTCTTGGTCTTTCCTCAGCTTTTGACCTACTGACTTATTGTTATTTGCAAAAATATATGCATACAGAGAGACCAAGTGACGTTTACATGTTGTGAATAAGACACACACACACACGCACGCACGCACGCACGCACGCACGCACGCACACACACACACACACACACACACACGGTGCCTAGTGGTAAAGCTCTCGCTTCACGCACGGAGGGCCCGGGTTCTATTCCCGACGGGGCGGAAACATTTCGAAGTGTTTCCTTACACACACACACACTCACTCACTCACTCACTCACTCACTCACTCACTCACTCACTCACTCACTCACTCACTCACTCTCTCTCTCTATCTCTCTCTCTCTCTCTCTCTCTCTCTCTCTCTCTCTCTCTCTCTCTCTCACACATACATACAACAGGCCTAGTGTCAAATTGACATGTGCCTAGAACAAAATGGTAACTAACTAACACACACACACACACACACACACACACACACACACACACACAGTCACACACAGTCACACACACACACACACAGTCACATCAGAAGGAAGACAACAGTCAAGGACCAGGTGATAAGGCTGAGGAGAGAAGATGGGGAACTCACAAGTAATGATCAAGAGGTATGTGAGGAGCTCAACTTGAGGTTTAAGGAAGTATTCACAATGGAGGAAGGAAGGCAGCTGGGTAGACAGGACATGGTTCGTCACCAACAAGGGATGTACCAAGTGCTAGAGGGCATACACACAACTGAGGAGGAAGTGAAGCAGTTACTCAGTGACCTCGATACCTCAAAGGCGATGGGTCCGGACAATATCTCCCGTGGGTTCTTAGGGAAGGAGCTGAGGTACTGAGTGTGCCACTTACCACAATATTCAACACATCCCTTGAAACTGGGCAGCTACCTGAGGTATGGAAGAAGGCCAACGTAGTCCCTATTTTTAAAAAGGAGACAGAAAAGAGGCACTAAACTATAGACCGGTGTCACTTACATGTATAGTGTGCAAAGTCCTGGAGAAAATCATCAGGAAAAGAATGGTGGAACACCTTGAGCGGAACAGGATAATAAACACCAGACAGCATGGATTCCGGGAAGGCAAATCCTGTGTAACAAACCTCCTAGAGTTCTATGATAAAGTAACAGAGGTAAGGCAGGAGAGAGAAGGGTGGGTTGATTGCATTTTCCTGGACTGCAGGAAGGCCTTCGACACAGTTCCTCACATGAGATTAGTAAAGAAGTTGGAAGAACAAGCAGGTATAACAGGAAGGGCACTGGAATGGATCAGGGAATACCTCAAAGGGAGGCAACAACGGGTCATGGTGCGTGGTGAGGTATCACAGTGGGCGCCTGTGACGAGTGGTGTACCGCAGGGGTCAGTCCTAGGACCAGTGTTATTCCTGGTATATGTAAATGACATGATGGATGGGATAGACTCAGAAGTGTCTCTATTCGCGGATGATGTGAAAATAATGAGGAGAATCACATCGGAAGAGGACCAGGCAGGGCTGCAAACAGACCTGGACAAGCTCGACATCTGGTCTAGCAGTTGGCTTCTCGAATTCAATCCCTCCAAATGCAAAGTCATGAGGATCGGAGAAGGGCAAAGAAGACCGCTGACAGAGTACAAGCTAGGCGGACAAAGGCTACAAACCTCGGCAAAGGAGAAAGACCTTGGAGTGAGTATAACGCCTAGCACGTCTCCGGAGGCACACATCAACCAGATAACTGCGGCAGCATATGGGCGTCTGGCAAACCTTAGATTAGCGTTCCGTTACCTTAACAAGGAATCGTTCAAGACACTGTATACCGTGTACGTCAGGCCCATACTAGAATATGCAGCACCAGTCTGGAACCCACACCTGGTCAAGCACGTAAGGAAACTAGAGAAAGTGCAAAGGTTTGCGACAAGGTTAGTTCCACAACTCAGGGGTCTGTCTTATGAAGAAAGGTTGAGGGAAATAGGACTAACAACACTGGAGGAAAGAAGGGTCAGAGGAGACATAATAACGACATACAAAATACTGCGGGGAATTGACAAGGTAGATAGTGACAGGTTGTTTCAGAGAGGGAACACAGAAACAAGGGGACACAACTGGAAGCTGAAGACTCAGATGAGTCAAAGGGATGTCAGGAAACATTTCTTCAGCCACAGAGTAGTCAGGAAGTGGAATGGACTAGAGAAAGATATAGTGGAGGCAGGAACCATACATAGTTTTAAGACAAGGTATGATAAAGCTCATGGAGCAGGGAGAGCAGAGACCCAGTAGCAGACAGCGAAGAGGCGGGGCCAGGAGCTGAGTCTCGACCCCTGCAACCACAATTAGGTGAGTACAATTAGGTGAGTACAATTAGGTGAGTACACACACACACACACACACACACACACACACCTACACCTACACACACACCTACACACACGCCTACCTACCTACCTACCTACCTACCTCTCTTTTTGAACCTTCTAATGGAGTCTGCTTCACTGTGCCATTGCTCAGCTCATTTAATTTCTTTATTGCTCTTTCACTGATGAAATGTCACAATATATCTCTGGATCATGTGGGTGTGTAATTTCCTATCCTTTCGTCTTGTTTTTCTTGAATTTTTGGTAAGAGCCAGTCCTGTCTATGCACCATTGTACAGTATTTATATTCTCTAATCATATCCTCTCTTCTTCACTGCTCCAGTGACAAGGTCTAGTTCTCACATTTTCTTTAAAGCTTATTTTCCTGAGTTCAGGCAGCAGTCTTGATGCACTCCTTTGAACTCTCTCAAGTTTCACTTTGTTTTACTAGGTGAGGGTTCCACACCATCGCTGCATAATCAAGAATTGGTCACATGGATGAGGTAAAGTATGCTCTGAAGCAGTCATTATCTTGGTTCCTCAATGGAGTAAAGGACATCTAGATGCAGTAGGTACCTTTTAATAGCATTTTGCCCATGCAGGGGCTTTTATAAAGCCTCTGCGAGGTTATATGTTGTTAATAAAGGCATTCACTTCATACTGCAGATGTAATTTGCTCCACCTTGTTGGTATTTACATAACTCTCCAGCTCTAGGTTCCTAAATGTTGATGTTGCTGAATGATGTTCTGTTTAAATGCATTTCATGGAACAAGTTTTGGGTAATTCTATTCCTATTTTTTTTGTAGCTTTCTGTGAGCTTTTCCACATATGGTACTTGGTTTTAGGCCTCATTTCCCAGTTTCCCAGCTTCATAACTGTTTTTGCTCTGGTCATATTCCAGTAGCCATTTATCCACTCATTCTTGAAATCTATCCAGGTCTACTTGCAACCTTCTTTCAGCCTCTTAGTTTGTATTTGCCTCATTATTTTGGTATCTGCAAACAAGCATATATGGGAGTTAACTTCTGTAACCAAATAATTTATAATTACCAGAAACAATACAGGGTCTAGCACTGATTCTTGTGGAACTCTCATGGTTACTATCCTAGTCTGATGTTTCAGCCCTTATAGTGACTATTTTCTGTTCAAGCAGTTCTGTATCCATGTTAGTGCCTTCTTTACTCCAACTTGCTTCTCCAGTTTGTCAAGTATCCTTGTTTTTTTTTTTTTTTTTACACCAAGAATATGCAGTCCAAGAAACTTCTTCATCGCTATCCCACTTAAGAATGGAACACTGCAAAAGGTTTACACAGATACTTGTTCAATCTCTTTTTAAAGCTTCCCAAGGTTTAAGACTCCTTCACACTACTCTGAAGATTGTCACATGCAGCATTCTCCACCTGACTCAGCATTCTCCACCTGACTAAATCCTATAAATACTCTTGAATCTTGTATCCACGTAGATCTGTTTGTGACTCGATAAAGCCCACTGCGTGGGCGAAACGTTGTCAATAAAGGATCACATTATACTGCTTATGTGTTTATTTTTCCATATGCAGTCCATTTATTTTTCTGTGACCTCTGTTAATCTTGTGTCTATAAGAGGTTAATAAAGCATGACCTTCCATTTCTGAATCCATGCAGCTGTTCTGTGAAGTCTAATACTTTTTTAGATGTTTGAGTCTTTTCCTAATGATCTTTTCAGCACTGCATGTTACATTCATTAGGCATACTGGTCTTTAACCCTTTGACTGTCGCAACCCTCAATCTTGAGTGCCATTCTGTTGTCGCAAAATATTAAAAAAAAAAAAATCTTATCAAAATGTTAAGATTATTTTTCTGATTGTTTTTATCATAAAAACAGATTTTTTCCATCAATACTTACCGAGATATGGAGGTGTAAAGTTG
Source organism: Cherax destructor (assembly GCA_009830355.1). NCBI lineage: Eukaryota > Metazoa > Arthropoda > Malacostraca > Decapoda > Parastacidae > Cherax > Cherax destructor. Next base: position 23,422 of record WNWK01024914.1, read on the forward strand.
GCAGAAAATGAGCCGTGTATGGCAACAGCGGCGACTGCCGCTCACTCAGTAAACATTTGTTTACTTCCATTCGTAGATTTTTTGTTTTTTTTCACTATTTTCTTTTTTTACGTAACTTATGTGACCTGTTAGACCAAGGTAAGGTGCAATGTATATATATACATTCGTTGTATGCAACACAATAATAGCATAAACATTAGTATCTTTATATTGTTTACAAAACTTGTTTACACAAACCAACAATACAAAAAATATCTTTATTACTATTGTTCTATAATATATATACAAATGTACAGTCACTGGACATGTTCATAGATGTTCTGCAGCTTGTGGAACTCTTTGAAACATGGTTCCATGCACAGTGGTGTTTTACATTCCTCACACATAAAACGAGTGTGTCTGCCTACCTAACCTACCTAACCTACCTAACCTACCTACTCTACCTACCTACCTACCTACCTACCTACCTACCTTCCTTCCTTCCTTCCTTCCTTCCTTCCTTCCTTCCTTCCTACCTACCTTTCATCTCGTCCTTCCTTTCTTCCTTCTGGTTTCTATATAGTATACACACAGTCACTGGACACGTGCCTAGAACTGCTATAAGCTTCTGGAAGTTGGTTGTTGTGTCTGGGTCATCATTCCGACCTTCCTTCCTTCCTACATTCTTTCTAACCTTCCTTCCTTCCTTCCTTTCATCTCGTCCTTCCTTCTGGTTTCTATATATACGCATATATAGTCACTGGACACTTCATAGAACTGACATTAGCTTCTGGAAGCTGCTTGTTGTGAGTGTGTGGACTTATAAATATGCTGAGTCAGGGTGTGGCTGTTGTCAAAATGACATATTATACCACCACTCCCCACCCTCACTGCCTTGTCAACACCCATGGGGTCCCATGCTCTTCTTCTCCACAGTCCTTCCTACCTACTTACGTACCTACTTACCTACTTACATACCTACTTACCTACTTGCTTACCTACTTGCCTACCTACTTGCCTACCTACTTGCCTACCTACTTGCCTACCTACTTGCCTACCTACTTGCCTACCTACTTGCCTACCTACTTACTTGCCTACCTACTTACCTACCAACCTATTGCTATTGTTCTATGATATATATACACATATATAATGACTGGACACTTTCCATCAACTTCACTTAGCGCTTGAAGCTGTGTGTGTGTGTGTGGACATCTAAATTTGCCGAGTCAGGATAAGGTAGCTGTCAAAATGACATATTATACCATTACTCACCACCCTCACTGCTGTCAACCTGTCAACACAAAAGGGGACCCATGCCTTCTTCCCCACAACCTCCTTCCTAGCTTCCTTTCTTCCTTCATTCCTTCCTTTCTTACTTATTTCATTCCTTCCTCTCATCTCTTCCTTCCTTCCTCTCATCTCTTCCTTCCTTCATTTATTCCTTTTTTTCTTCCTTTCTTACTTCTTTTGTTCCTTCCTTCCTCTCATCTCTCCTTCCTTTCTTTCTTTCTTCTTTCCTTCCTTCCTTTTTCTTTCCTTCCTTCCTCTCATCTCTTCTTTCCTTCCTTCCTTCCTTTCATCTCTTCTTTCCTTCCTTTCATCTCTTCTTTCCTTTCATCTCTTCTTTCCTTCCTTTCCTTCCTTCCTTCCTCTCATCTCTTCCTTCCTTTCTTTCTTTCTTTCTTCCTTCCTTCCTTCTGGTATCCTGGGCATTGCTTTCGGTCACAAACTCCTCAAAACCATAAAATTCATCTTCAGAGACACTTTCATCTGTGTTAGAGCTATCACTGGGGAAGAGAAGAGGCCCAGATTCGCCGGGGAGTCTTACCGCTAGGCATGCTGAACATGGACTACTGAAATGGCTTTCCCACAATGCACCACTGGCTGCCCGATTTTTTTTTTATACTGCGCACACTGACCACACAGACCCATTCTCTCACATGTGGGCCTACCAGCTTTCTCCCACTTGATTTGAGGCCGCTAGAATTTAGGCGTATAGATACGTCCGAAACAGTGGCTCGTAAGACGTATATATACGACCGAAACAGTCAAGGGGTTAATTCAGGGCATCCTGCCTATCACATTGTTTTTAATATTGCTACAGTATCACATTTGCTATCCTTGTCATCCAGTACTTTACCCCTTTATTTGCAGTGTTATTTTTTAGATTAAGTGCATGTATGGAATTATGGAGGGACAGTACCGTGCTTTAGTTACTTGTGTGGTGCTTGTATAAATTCGGTCACGCCTGAAATATTGGAAACACCAAAAGTTCCTCAGGCTGTACTACTTGAAATGCAAACGAGGAAGAGGCAGCATTATTTATAGTATATGTACTTTGAAAAATCAGAGGGACTGATTTCAAACCTGTACACTAAAGTTTTACTCTATTAAAGCAAGAGATAGCAGAAGGTAGCAAGCACTCCCAATGAAAAGCAGGAGTGCAACAGCTACACTAAGGTAACTCTATAAGGGTAAAGAGTCCAAGACTTTACACATCTCCCTTCATATTGTAAGAGTAGTTACCAACAGACCCTTAAATGTTTTTAAGAGGGAACTGTACAAGTTCTTCCAGTCTGTTCCTGATCAGCTGGGCGGTGGTGCTTATGCCACTCAAGGAAGGTGCCTTGTTCCAAGAAATTGAACGTTTCTTCCATTTCCTTGGATCGAACCTGATTGCCTCCCATTCCTTTGGTTTTGTATGAAGCATAATTAAGGGTTTAGTACTCCAAATAAAAATTAATAATGTAGTTCTTGTTAGCTGTGTGTTGCTAGCATCACTAGCCTGACTGATCAAGCCAAACCATCAGGTAGTCAAAAGGTATATTTGTACAGCCCTTGAGGAAGACAATATGGGCTTAATATTCCTTGAGCTTGTAATTACTCTATTTGGGAATTTCACTTTTTTCAATGCATTTTGATGGTCTGGCAATATTTGTTATACATTTTGAAGTGAATAGTGATTATTTGTTTAATTTATTTTATTATTTTTCTTTGGTATGTTTAGTATTTCATATAATTTAAATTATTGTATTTAAATTCATGAGAGATGCAAAAAAAAAAAAAGAACTTGTGAACATTTAGATTGTATTGAATCAAGCAATATAATGCTGAGGAATGTTACGCTGTGGTATGATAGACTTTGTAACCCCCAGCAACACTAAAGACCTTCATTGTTATCAGAATTTGTTTATTTTATACAGTACTTATCAGCTTGGCTTGCAGCCAAGCTGATAAGTTCTGTATCTGTCTGATAAGTACTGTATCTGTCTCCCAGCCTTAATTCTTCCCAGCCTGACATGCTTCCAATGTTGTTGTTTGTGTAATTTATAGGAAGTTTTGTTGTAATTGTTATTCCTAATATTTTTCTTAGCGAGTCATTGAGTTTTTTCTAGGTGATATTCTAGTCTTTTCCTTTTATTTTTTTTGACTTTAATTTATCTGGGGTTAAACTTGAGTAATCAGTCACATAACTATTCCTGTAATCTGTTCAGTCTCTCTTGCAGTCTTTTTCCATACTTATTAGTTTGTGTCATTATTATTTTGGTATTTCACAGACAAGAATGTTTGGCAGTTTACTTGTGTTGGTAAATCACTTGTGTAAATCAGGAAAAATACAGTGGACTCTCACGAATTCGCAGATTTTTCCTTAGAACCTAAATAATAATTGTTCTCGGAAATCCCTGCAAATTCTTTGAATTTGTTTTGCCTTTTTTCATGGCAATATATAATTTTTTGTGTGTTTTAACACTAAATATTAAGAAAAATATAATTTAACATATTTGTAACATAAATATTAACGTAAATTCAGCAAAATTTCCATACATTTAACTTTATCTTTATTAAATTAAGTTATTACTGTATTTACCATATGTATGCCAAAGAAAATGGGGTTGCATGAATTACAGTATACCAAAGAAAACAGGCTTGCATGAATTACAGGAGTGAAGAAGAGCAGGATGTGAGTGTGGGGAGGTGCGTGAGGCATTACATAGAATGAAAGGAGGTAAAGCAGCAGGAACTGCCGGGATCATGACAGAAATGTTAAAAGCAGGGGGGATATTGTGTTGGAATGGTTGGTATTTTTGTTTAATAAATGTATGAGAGGGGAAGGTACCTAAGGATTGGCAGAAAGCGTGTATAGTTCCTTTATATAAAGGGAAGGGTGACAAAAGAGATTGTAAAAATTATAGGGGAATAAGTTTACTGAGTATACCAGGTAAAGTGTACTGTAGAGTTATTATTGAAAGAATTAGAGGTAAGACAGAGAGTAGGATTGCAGATGAGCAAGTAGGTTTTAGAGTGGGTAGGGGATGTGTAGATTAAGTGTTTACATTGAAGCATACAGTGGACCCCTGAATTTCGTAAAAACTTCACTCCTGAAGTCTGCTCAAGCTCCATTACCGAATGAATTTACTTTCTTAAGGAAAAATGTCACGTAGGTTAGTCTATTTCAGACCCCCAAAAATACACTTCCACAAGCACTTACAATATTATACTTACATAATTGTACGATTTCCGGGGTGTACGAAACACGGGGGTCCACTGTATATGTGAACAGTATTTAGATAAAGGTAGCGAAGTTTTCATTGAATTTATGGATTTAGAAAAAGCATATGATAATGGATAGGGGAGCAATGTGGCAGATGTTGCAAGTGTATGGAATAGGTAGTAAGTTACTAAATGCTGTAAAGAGTTTTTATGAGGTTAGTGAGGCTCAGGTTAGGGTGTGTAGGAGAGAGGGAGATTACTTTCCAGTAAAAGTAGGTCTTTGACAGGGATGTGTGATGTCACCATGGTTGTTTAATATATTTATAGATGGGGTTGTAAAAGAAGTAAATGCTAGGGTATTGGGGAGAGGAGTGGGATTAAATTATGGGGAATCAAGTACAAAATGGGAGTTGACAGTTACTTTTGCTGATGATACTGTACTGGGAGATTCTAAAGAAAAGTTGTAAAGGTTAGTGGACGAGTTTGGGAGGGTGTGTAAAGGTAGAAAGTTGAAAGTGAACATAGATAAGAATAAGGTGATGAGGGTATCAAACGATTTAGATAAAGAAAAATTGGATATCACATTGGAGAGAGGAAGTATGGAAGAAGAAAATGTTTTCAGATATTTGGGAGTTGACTTGTCAGTGGATGGGTTTATGAAGGATGAGGTTAACCATAGAATTGATGAAGGAAAAAAGGTGAGTGCGTTGAGGTATCTGTGGAGAGAAAAAACGTTATCTATGGAGGCAAAGAAAGGAATGTATAAAAGTATAGTGGTACCAACACTCTTATATGGGTCTGAAGCTTGGGTTGTAAATGCTGCAGTGAGGAGGTGGCTGGAGGCAGTGGAGATGTCCTGTCTAAGGGCAATGTGTGGTGTAAATATTAAGCAGAGAATTCGGAGTGTGGAAATTAGGAGGTGTAGAGTTACTAAAAGTATTAGTCAGAGGGCTGAAGAGGGGTTGTTGAGGTGGTTTGGTCATTTAGAGTTTGGATCAAAGTAGAATGACTTGGAGAGCATATAAATCTGTAGGGGAAGGAAGGAGGGGTAGGCATATATATATATATATATATATACATGTACGTATATATATATATATATAATATATATATATATAATATATAATATATATATACAGTGGACCCTCGGTTAGAAAACCCCGGAAAACGTCAATTTTTAAGTATAAATTTTTTAAGTTCTTGTGGGAAATGTATTTTTGGG
>WNWK01024915.1:0-29116 GCA_009830355.1 Cherax destructor
TATAGGATTGTTACAGATGTTAGTGGCGTCTTATTTGTTTGTCGCCCTGCTTACTTCGTCCCTTTTCTCTTCGTCTACATTCACTCCTGTCTTCCCTTCAGCTCCCCACCTCTATATGTTCATGTGACATCTCCTTTCCCCTGCCCCCTTGGGAAGTTCCTGCTGTCAGTGTCTGTTCTATTCCTCTACCTTGCGCAGCCCAACTACCTACGGCGGCTTCAGCTCTTTCTTTCTAGACCATTTCCGTTTCATTCCCATGCCATCGCAGTATACACCGATGGTTCAAAGTCATCTGACGGCGTCGGATTTGCAGCAGTGTTTCCGGACAGCATCGTACGAGGGCATCTATTACCCTAGGGTAGCATATTTACGGCTGAATTGTATGCCATTCTTGTGGCACTTATCCGTATTGCATCTATGCCTGTGTCACCATTTGTGGTCGTTTCAGACTCCCTTAGTGCTTTACAGGCTATCCGTAAAATTGATACACCTCACCCCCTAGTTCTTCGTATCCACCTTTGGTTACACCGTATCTTTAGCAAGCATAAAGATATTGTCTTTTGTTGGGTCCCTGGTCATGTTGACGTACAGGGCAATGAACAGGCAGACACTGCTGCGCGGTCAGCAGTACATGACCTTCCAGTTTCATAAAGAGGTGTTCCTTTCACGGACTATTTTGGGGTCATTGCTACCCACCTTCACACCCGTTGGCAACACCGCTGGTCTGACCTGCTGAATAACAAACTTCATTCTATTAAACCGGTTATAGGTTTCTGGCCTTCTTCTTGTCACCAATGTCGAGGCTGGGAGACTACACTCTCCCGTCTTTGCATCGGCCACACTCGTCTTACTCACGGGTATCTCATGGAGAGGCTCCCTGCCCCTCTCTGTGAGCATTGTCAGGTTCCAGTGTCTGTTCGACATATTCTGTTGGACTGCCCACTCTATCAACGAGCACGCAGAATTTACCTCCAATGGCGTCTTCGCTCTGCGGCCCTTTCTTTACCTTCCCTTCTTGCAGATGGACCCTCCTTTAATCCTGACTCTCTCGTTGACTTTTTGACAGAAACTGACTTACTACACAAACTCTGAAGATTATACCTCTAGCACCTCCCTCAGTCCCTTCTACCTTGATCTCTTGCTACCCTCTAACCCTGCACTATCCACCATCCTGCTGTACTCCATACCCTACTAATCATCCATCTCCCTCTTACAACCCATTCTCCCTGCATCCTGCAATAACCTGCAGCGCTGTATAACCCCTGTGGTTTAGCGCTTCTATTTGATTATAATAATAATAATAATATTATGTGTAAACTACATTTTGTATACTGCACAAAGAAATAAAATTTGTTTGCTTATGAGTAGATGTTTTTGACCAACTTAGGCCAGTAGGCCGGCTGCAGTGCTCCTTCCTTCTTGAGCGGGTGTGACTTGAATGTGCCTAGCATGGACTAATAGATAAATCAGATACATGGGTATCTTTCATGAGGAAACTTTTCGCCACACAGTGGCTTCATCAGTCCTATACAAAGAAGAATGGTAAAGATCAGGAGTAGTTTGAGGTAATCAGTCCCTCAGCCTGGAGTCGATGTAATCAGACCATCAGTCTTGAAATGAATACAGCATATGCACGAAGAAGTAGTTTATATACTGTAGACAAGTGAGGTGCAGCAGTCGTAGGTGGTAGTGCGGTACTCTATCAAAAGCCTTACTAAAATCCAAATAAACAATATCGAATTCCTTATCATGATCAACAGCCTCAAAAGCTTTACTGAAGTTAATAAATCAGTTAGGCAGGAACGGCCCCTCGTGAATCCATGCTGAGTATCATTAATCAAATTATGCTTATCAAGATATACTTCTTATAATATCAGCTATAATTGACTCTAGTAATTTGCCTACAATTGAGGTCAGGCTTATTGGGCGGTAATTTGAAGGTACCGACTTGTCCCCTGTTTTAAAAATTGGAATTACATTACCCATCTTCCACATATCAGACACTACACCTGTTTGAAGAGATATATTAAAAATATTAGTCAATGGTTCACACAGTTCCATTTCGCACTCCTTAAGAACCCTTGAAAAAAACTCATCAGGGCCCTGGGATTTATTTTGTTTCAGTCAGCCTACTTGTTTCATAACCATATTCCTAGTGACTGTCATATTACATAATTTGTCTTATTCACGCCCAATATAAAAATTAATTATTGGGATATTATTAGCGTCTTCCTGTGTGAAAACTGAGAGAAAATAATTATTAAAAATGGAGCACATTTCATTCTCCTTGTCAGAAAGATGCCCAGAGTTATTTTTAAAGGGACCTATATTATCTCTAACTTTTGTTAGAGAATCTAACTTTAGCTCAAGGAATCTAACCAGCTGTCGTCTCTAGTATGGTTTTAGGAGACTATAACTCTAAAGCCTCTAGAATAATCTAGAAACTCTAGCAACATTCTAGTAACACTATAGATTTTTCTATAGTTCACCAGCCCTGTATATAAATGTCTTTAAGCATAACCAAAAACATCTCACAAAAATTTTTCCTCAGAACTAAAAACTAATTTTATTACTAATTTGAAAATAAAATTATTGATTTTTCTGGCAGAAGTTGTGAATAGAAATTGACCTTAATTTGGGTGTAGCTTTTGTGGGAGAAGCGCTAAATCCATAGAGGTCACACAGCGCATGGGCGAATGGGAGGTAATAAGGTTCAATCTAGAGGAGAGGATACGTCCACTTCCTTGGATCAAGAGCCTCTCACCGAAATTGTAGATTTAGTGGCATTTAGTATGTAGCATATTTTTCATAAGTAGTACAGCCCCTCCTCACTTAGTGACATACTCGTTTACCGACGACTCGGACTTACGATGGGCTCTCTGACCAGAATGCATACCTAAATAATGTATATCAGAGCTGATTTCCTCTATTCTATTTATTACAATATACAGTACACTACTGTATAAACATTTAAAAATATAATAAAAATGTTATAAATGGTGCAAAGGTGACATTAAAACAATATCAAAGATTGTTGACACCCGCTACCACTGTAGTATGCTCCTTGCTCAGTGACGCAACTCCGTTGTTAAGTGAGGAGAGGCTGTATATTTTTTCACTACATTATTTACGTGTATTATTAATAAGTTTGTGTTTTAATTCGTGTACGTACATGCAAAACAATCACAAGGGGAGTTGAATGATAGCTCTAGGCCTTTTGTGTTGCAATCAACACATCATCAGGAGCTTGCAATGTTGCAGAAAAGAGGAGGTCCCAGCAGGTATGATCACAGGGAGCGCTTTCAGCAAAGGGGTTCCATGTGATCGTATTTCCTTGGACCTCCTCCTCTTTTCTGCAACATTGCAAGCTCTTGATGTGATGAGTGCAACACGAAAGGCCTAGAGCTATCATTCAACTCCCCCCTGTGGTTGTTTTGCATCTTGTATCACTTGTTCGTGATACTATGTGCATAATTTGTGTATACAGTGGACCCCCGGTTATCGGCCTGCTCCCAACTCGAACAATTATGTAAGTGTATTTTTGTAAGTGCTTTTGTAAGTATATTTTAAGGGGTCTTAACAGACTAATCTAATTTACATTATTCCTTATGGGAATAGATTCGTTCGGTAATGGCACTCGAACAGCATTCTGGAACGAATTATGGCCGATAACCAGGGGTCCACTGTATATTTTGTATTCCTGATCCTCGCACTCACAGGATATGTATATACATAGTGAGAGGTGTATGTCTCTCAGTGTATGTATACTCACAGGATATATATAGTGAAAGGTGTATGTCTCTCAGTGTATGTATACTCAGCTCCTGGCCCAGCCATTCCAGGTACTCCACCATTCTCCTCCTGATAATCTTCTCCATGACTTTGCACACTATACACGTAAGTGACACTGGTCTATAGTTTAGTGCCTCGTTTCTGCCTCCTTTCTTAAAAATGGGAACATTTGCCTTCTTCCATACCTCAGGTAGCTGCCCAGTTTCAAGGGATGTGTTGAATATTATGGTTAGTGGCACACACAGCATCTCTGCTCCCTCTCTAAGGACCCACGGGGAGATGTTGTCCGGTCCCATCACCTTTGAGGTATCAAGGTCACTGAGCAACTTCTTCACCTCCTCCTCAGTTGTGTGTATGTCATCCAACACTTGGTATATTCCTTGTTGGTGTCCCACTCTGTACTGTCTTCCCAGAGTTCTTCCTGCCTCCACTGTAAATACCTCCTTAAATCTCGTGTTGAGCTCCTCACATACCTCTTGGTCGTTTTTTGTGAGTTTAGAACATAAGAACATAAGAATGGAGGAACACTGCAGAAAGCCTACTGGCCCATACAAGGCAGGTCCATATCAAAACCACCACTACCTAAGAATTTTTTCCCGTACTCACGACACATAAGAACATAAGAAAGAACATAAGAACATAAGAATGGAGGAACACTGCAGAAGGCCTACTGGCCCATACAAGGCAGGTCCTTATCAAAACCACCACTACCTAAGAATTTACTCCTGTACTCACGACACTAATCAAACCCAGCCCCTCCCACTCATATATTTGTCCAATCTCTTTTTAAAGCCACCCAAGGTCCTAGCCTCTATCACCCTACTCGGAAGATTGTTCCACGCATCTACAACTCTGTTCGAAAACCAGTACTTGCCTATGTCCTTTCTAAATCTAAATTTATCCAATTTAAATCCCTTCTTTCCTCAGCCTGATCACCTGGTCACCTGGTCTTGGACTGTTGTCTTCTTCCTAATGTGACTATACAGCAGTTTCGGGTCAGACTTGACTTTCGATGCTATGTCATTTTCGTACTGTCTCTGGGCCTCCCTCCTTATCTGTGCATACTCGTTTCTGGCTCTACGACTAATCTCCTTATTTTCCTGGGTCCTTTGCCTTCTGTACCTTTTCCATTCTCTAGCGCACTTAGTCTTTGCCTCCCTGCACCTTTGGGTAAACCAAGGGCTCGTTCTGGACTTCCCATTATTTCTGTTGCCCTTGGGAACAAACCTTTCCTCTGCTTCCTTGCATTTTGTTGTTACGTATTCCATCATTTCGTTTACTGACTTTCCTACCATGTCTCTGTCCCATTGAACCTCCTGCAGGAAGTTCCTCATACCCGTGTAGTCCCCTCTTTTATAGTTTGGCTTTACCCTTTCAGCTACCATTGCCATCTCCACTTGTAACTCTACTATGTACTCAAAGCTCAGAACCACATGGTCACTGGCTCCCAGGGGCCTCTCATATGTGATGTCCTCAATGTCTGAGCTGCTCAGGGTGAACACGAGGTCCAGCCTTGCTGGTTCGTTCTCTCCTCTCACTCTGGCAGTGTCCCTGACATGTTGGTGCATAAGGTTTACCAGTACCACATCCATCATCTTGGCTCTCCATGTTTCTGGGCCCCCATGTGGCTCCAGATTTTCCCAATCGATCTCCCTCTGGTTGAAGTCACCCATAACCAGTAGTTTTGCTCTGCTGGAGTGAGCTGTTCTTGCCACCTCAGCCAGTGTGTCCACCATTGCTCTGTTGTTCTCTTCACGTTCCTCTCTTGGCCTCCTGCAGTTCTGTGGTGGGTTATATATCACTGCAATGGCTACCTTATGTTCCCCAGACTGAACTGTACCTACTATGTAGTCCCTTTCACTAGTCGCTTCCATGCCTTCCATTTCCTCAAATCTCCATTGGTTCCTTACGAGCAGTGCAACCCTCCTCCCCCTCTACTCCTTCTATCTTTCCTCAGGATCTGATATCCTGGTGGGAAGATTGCGTTTGTTATTGCCTCAGTGAGTTTCGTTTCTGTAACTATCATATAGAATAGTGTAGCAACACACTGCTGTCTCTCACACCACTGTCTCTTAAACTACAGTCTCTCACACCACTGTCTATTAAACTACAGTCTCTCACACCACTGTCTCTTAGACTACAGTCTCTCACACCACTGTCTCTTAAACTACAGTCTCTCACACCACTGTTTCTTAGACTACAGTCTCTCACACCGCTGTCTCAAACTACAGTCTCTCACACCACTGTCTCTTAGACTACAGTCTCTCACATCACTGTCTCTTAGACTACAGTATTTCACATCACTGTCTCTTAAACTACAGTCTCTCACACCACTGTCTCTTAAACTACAGTCTCTCACACCACTGTCTCTTAAACTACAGTCTCTCACACCACTGTCTCTTAGACTACAGTCTCTCACATCACTGTCTCTTAGACTACAGTCTCTCACATCACTGTCTCTTAAACTACAGTCTCTCACACCACTGTCTCTTAAACTACTGTCTCTTAAACTACAGTCTCTCACACCAATGTCTCTTAGACGACAGTCTCTCACACCACTGTCTCTTAAACTACAGTCTCTCACACCACTGTCTCTTAAACTACTGTCTCTTAAACTACAGTCTCTCACACCACTGTCTCTTAAACTACGTCTCTCACACCACTGTCTCTTAGACGACAGTCTCTCACATCACTGTCTCTTAGACGACAGTCTCTCACACCACTGTCTCTTAAACTATACTCTCTCACACCACTGTCTCTTAGATTACAGTCTCTCACATCACTGTCTCTTAGACTACAGTCTCTCACATCACTGTCTCTTACACCACTGTCTCACATCACTGTCTCCCAATAAGAATAATAACAATAATAAAAATAACAATTGTGCTAAACTACTACTAATACTACTACTAATAATAATAGTAATAATGACAATAATAATAATAATAATAATAGTAATAATGTAGAAAAATGCAATATTTCTTATACTTTTATTATTAGTGTCTATAATACTGTTGTTAAAACATTATATAAATAGACAATAGATAATAACAGATAGACAATAAATAATAAGTTAGACAATAATTGACAATATAATAATAAATAGACAATAGATAATAACATAGAACAATGTATAATAGATAATAACAGATAAGCAATAAAAGAACAATAGATAATAATACAATAAATAGATAACAAAACAATATAAGGAAGTGCCAAAGTATCGGTATCGGCCGTTGTTACAGTATCGGAGAAAAACGGACGATACCAGCCGATACTTTCAAAATATATTAATATTACTTGTGTAGTTAATAATATAAACGTTAACACTACCTCACTATTGTGATAGTTTCTCTTACACACAAACAATACGGGGTACCTGAAGGTGAGAAATCTGCTAGTCAAAATGATTTTCAAGACAGACACAGTGAGGAACAGAATCCTGCAGGAGAAACCATTGCTAAAGGAATTAATGAAATATCGGAGGGTGTTCCTAGACCGCGACAGAACGAGAACAGAGTGACAGCAGCTGAGAAAGAGGAAACAGAGACGAAAGGGGCAAGAAAGAGAGACAGGGCTAGAGTCTGTAGAGGACAACCAGAGTCGAGTGGAGCAGAGTACGTAAACACCCACAGAACCACCCTCAGAACCCCACACCCAAACATACTATCCCAATACAAACCACACTCCATACCCACAGTTCTCACTCCACACTACGCTGTAGAATCCCATCCCATCCTGTCAGATCTCCCACTCCCCCAACCCCACAAACCCCCCAGAATACAGTGTTGGAGAGGAAACTGAAGGTATGGTACACCAACACTGATGGAATACTGAATAAGTGAGAGGAGTGACATGAATCACAGAGGCATCACCAGACATCATAGCTCTCACAGAAACCAAACTCACAGGAATGATAGCAGATGCCATCTTTCCAACTAGATATCAGATCCTGAGGAAAGGCAGAGGGAACAGTCAGGGTGGAGGAGTAGCACTTCTCATCAGAAACCAACAAGATTTTGAGGAGCTGAAGAGAGGAGACAGAGGAGAAGCAAGGAACTACACAATAGGAACACTTCAGACTGGAGGTCCCAGGTGGTGATTTCAATGATTTATAACCCACCACAATAACAGGAGGCCAAGGCAAGAATATGATGAGAGTAACAGAGCGATGGTTGACACACTGGCTGAAGTGGCCAGAAGGGCCCATGTGGGCAGTGGAAAGCTACTGATTGTGGGTGACTTCAGTCACAAAGAAATTGACTGGGAAAACCTGGAGCCACATGGGGCCCCAGAAACGTGGAGGGCTACGAGTGATACCTTTCTCGGATCGCGAAGCGACCGAAACGGATCTAGATTATTTTCCTATTCTAGCTGCGATCATTTACAGAACCTGCTATCACTTGGAGGTAGTACTGGAAAACCTCATCCATCAACACATAAGGGGCACTACCAGAGAGAGAGGAGAGGACGAACCAGTAAGACTGGATCTAGTATTCACTTTGAGTAGTGCAAATATTGAGGGCATCACTTATGAAAGGCCCCTTGGGGCTAGTGATCATGTGTTTCTGAGCTTCGAATACATAGTAGAGTTACAAGTGGAGAAGAAAGCAGGACGAATGAAGCCAAACTACAAAAGAGGGGACTACACAGGCATGGGGAGGAATTTCCTGCACGAGGTTCAGTGGGACAGAGAACTGGCGGGGAGATCAGTAGATAGGAAGATAGTAGATAGGAAGATAGCAAATGTAGACCCAATTTTTTAAGAAAAGGAGACAGACATGCAGCATTAAACTACAGCCCAGTGTCACTGACACGTATAGTATGCAAAGTCATGGAGAAGATTATCAGAAGAGTGGTGGAGCACCTAGAAAGAAATGAGCTTATCATTAACAACCAGCATGGATTCAGGGACGGGAAATCCTGTGTCACAAATGTACTGGAGTCCTATGACAAAGTGACAGCATTAAGAGAGAGAGGGATGCGTAGATTGCGTTTTCTTGGACTGTAAGAAAGCTTTTGACACAGTTCCACACAAGAGATTAGTGCAAAAGCTGGAGGACCAGGCAGGAATAACAAGGAAGGCACTGCAATGGATCAGAGAATGCCTGACGGGAAGACGCCAGAGAGTCATGGTACGTGACGAAGTGTCAGAATGGGCGCCTGTGATGAACAGGGGTTCCACAGGGATCAGTCCTAGGACCGGTGCTGTTTCTGGTATATGTGAATGACATGACTGAAGGAATAGATTCAGAGGTGTCCCTGTTTGCAGACGATGTGAAGTTAACGAGGAGAATTCAATTGGAGGAGGACCAGGCAAAACTACGAAGGAATCTGGACAGGCTGCAGGCCTGGTCCAGAAACTGTCTCTTTGAGTTCAACCCCACCAAGTGTAAAGTCACGAAGATTGGGGAAGGGCAAAGAAGACTGCAGGCAGACTACAGTCTAGGGGGAAAAGACTACAACCCTCACTCAAAGAAAAGGATCTTGGGGTGAGTATAATACCGAGCACATCTAAGACGCACATCAACCAAATAACTGTTGCAGCATATGGGCGCCTAGGAAACCTAAGAATAGCATTCCGACTTCTCAGTAAGGAATCGTTCAGGACTATGTACACCGTGTACGTCAGGCCTATATTGAGTATGCAGCACCAGTTTGGAAACAACACCTGGCCAAACGCCAGGAAATTAGAAAGTGCAAAGGTTTGCAATGAGATTAGTCCCGGAGTTATGGAACATGTCCTACCAGGAGAGGTTAAGGGAAATGAAACTTATGACACTGGAGGACAGGAGGGACAGAGACGACATAATAACGATGTATAAAATACTGAGAGGAATTTACAAGGTGGACAGGGCCAGAATGTTTACGAGATGGGACACAGCAACAAGGGGTCACAACTGGAAGTTGAAAACTCAAATGAGCCATTGGAATGTTAAGAAGTGTTTCTTCAGTCTTAGAGTTGTCAGGAAGTGAAAGAATCTGGAGAGTGAAGTAGTGGAGACAGGTTGTATATATATATAAATCATGTAACTTCAACAACATATGCAAGACTAACTTAAGAACTGTTTTCAGGAACCTTAAAGATTCATAGAGGACATTATAGACAATATTAGTTAGGCTCACCTTAGAGTACGAGGCGCCAGCATGGAGCCCACACCTGATCAAATGTGTAAAGAAACTAGAAAAAAATGTAAACATTCAAGACACGACTGCTGTCTGAACTACAGGAAATGTATTTGTATACTAATGGCTTTCCCTTTTTTTCCACACAAATTAATTTTACAGGCTAAGAGTTGTTGTTGTTGTTGAGGTATACCACCCCCAGGATGCCACCCACACCAGTCGACTAACACCCAGGTACCTACTTACTGCTAGGTGAACAGGGACAGCAGGTGTATACCTGGAGTATACCTGGAGAGAGTTCCAGGGGTCAACGCCCCTGCGACCCAGTCTGTGACCAGGCCTCATGTTGGATCAGAGCCTAATCAACCAGGCTGTTACTGCTGGCCGCATGCAGTCCAACGTACGAACCACAGCCCGGCTGGTCAGGTACCGACTCTAGGTGCCTGTCCAGTGCCTGCTTGAAGACAACCAGGGGTTTGTTGGTAATCCCCCTGATGTATGCTGGGAGGCAGTTGAACAGTCTTGGGCCCCTGACACTTATTGTGTTGTCCGTCAACGTTCTATTGGCACCTCTGCGTTTCATTGGAGGGATGTTACACGCCTAATGTTTCCACCCATGCCGGGGATTGAACCACGGACACTCAATATTTTAAACTACATTACCTTTATACAGCATAAGAGAAATAAAAATTTAAATTTAAATCTACCTACAGGTAGGTACCGAAGACACCTAACGTCACAGCATTAGAAGACAGGAACCACAGGGGACATGATCGTCAAAATATTCAGAAGGATAATGAATAAGACACACGTACAACACCAGGTTATATTCATGAAACGTTTCTGCAATAACCCAAGTGTTGTTACTTGTGTCTTGTTTATCAACTTGTTGATACTGCATAATATTAATATAATATAGAAAGTTAAATAGAGTGAAGAGTGAGCTGAGATGCTAAGTGTGGATCAGAGTCTGAGATCAGAGAGTACAGAGTACTGAGGATCAGGAGAGAATGATTGGAGGATCACAGAGTACTAGATGATGAGGATACAGAGAGAGAGAGAGAATACACAGAGTAGTGAGGATACACAGAGAGAGTAATGAGGATACACAGAGTACTAAGGATACACAGAGTACTGAGGATACACAGAGTACTGAGGATACACAGAGTATGAGGATACAGAGTACTGAGGATACAGAGAGAGAGAGAGAGAATAATGAGAATACACAGAGTACTGAGGATACACAGAGAGTAATGAGGATACACAGAGTACTGAGGATACAGAGAGTATGAGGATACAGAGTACTGAGGATACAGAGAGAGAGAGTAATGAAGATACAGAGAGTACTGAGGATACAGAGTGCTGAGAATACAGAGAGTACTGATGATACACAGAGTACTGAGGATACAGGGAGAGGAAGCCAGAGGATACAGAATACAGGTAAAGACGTAGATAAGCCATAGTGGTGTTAGAGTTTTTCAGTATTTGGACAGCAGGTATTAAACATTAGATGGAGAGGTGGATGCAACCACTATACACAGCTTCAAGAACAGATACGATATGTCCTTGGAGATGTGCCTGGTCGTCTGTACCTTCAGGTTCATGAAGAGGCCGCAGGAGGTTCAACAGGGGCCTCAGGTGATTCAAAATGTGTAGCAGGTGGTTTAGAAGAGGCCACAGGTGGTGTTAGCCCTAGCTTCCATTACTCCACCGTAACCTCTCCTGGGAGTGTGGTACCAGCTGAGAGCATCCCCTCCCAGCTCAGGTCTGCAGCCGTCAGCCACCACAACCACCATCATCCTGTTCATCCAGTAGTCACCACGCTGAGCAAACAACCACACTATTAATCATGCAAACAATGCTTAATGAAAGAAAAGCAAACACTGAAAATGGATGAAATTGTATATTACTGACGAGAATAATGACCAGTAAGTTATAGAACAAGACTGACTAGATTTATACGAGTATTGATGATTCTATGTATATTCCCAGTCTGCAGTTTCGCCTACACTGAGACAAACTGTTAGTATACATCAATATTTATTGACTGAGCAACTCTTGTTGGAAAGGTTCTAGTTTTCCAGCCTAGTATTTTCCTTGCAGCTGTGATAATTGACTTGTGATTCTTGAATGTGAGATTTTTTTTATATTACTTCCATATTTTTTGACATTACGCTTCCACTCTATTGAATCATACGAGTTTTTCTTGTACTCCTTTCCAGTCTTTGTTTCTTATACTTCTCCACAGCAGAGAAATGCGTTCTCGTTGAACATTATATTGTTGTCAGTGTCCTACTGGAACACTTGGTTTATATCAGCTGGGAGGTTAGCTGTGTCCTTAAAGATTTTTAGATTTTGCCGCTGAAGTGGCTAGTTTATTGTGCAAACCATATATATCCTGTGGACGGTAGCACAAGAGCTAGAAACAAAAGGCCTAGGAACCAGGCCCCTTCTGGGGCCTAGTTCCTTAATGAATGCCACTCATACAAATTCTAGTATCGTCTGTCAAGGATGATATAGTGCTTAAATTTATGCCCCTCTATGTGTCGAATATAAAACGAGAAACAAATGTGGAGCGAATGCAGTGCCTTAGGGCACAAATTTTCCTTGTGGCAGCCCATGATTTCATTTTGCTTATTAATACTCTTTAGAAAGTTAAATATCCATCTGCCCACGTTTTCAATTATTTTTTTTTTTTGCACGTATTTTGTGTGTTACAACATATGGGTCACTTGTTGAAGACTTTCAAATCAGTGTTCACTACATCAACATTTAGCTTGTCTTCCAGTGCATCCAGGACCGTGTCAGTGGCCCAGCAATAGTGAAAGACAGGAGTGACCTTCTCTAAATCCATGCTGCCTGGGTTATATAGTTTTTGTGATTCCATGTGATGAAAAAGCCTCTATAGTCTGGAACAATGTTCCAGACTATGGAGCAGAACTCTTCTCCAGGTTGAGGGACTGACCACCTCAAAATTACGTCTTCAAGGGTGGACTGATTACATCGTCTTCACATCTCTACTGCTTCTGCTGTCT
This sequence comes from Cherax destructor, assembly GCA_009830355.1. Taxonomy (NCBI): domain Eukaryota; kingdom Metazoa; phylum Arthropoda; class Malacostraca; order Decapoda; family Parastacidae; genus Cherax; species Cherax destructor. The sequence goes on from WNWK01024915.1 coordinate 12,954, forward strand.
CCTCTGTACTCGACTTAAGAAGCCTACTGTGTAGGCGAAACGTTTCGGAATAAAGATACCTAACTGTTGCACATGTCTTACTTATCAACTTGTCAGTATTGTGTATCATAAGCACTTGGTAGTACATATATCAGACTTAGTTGATATTTATATTCAATGTAGGTAGATTTAACTCGGTGAAAGTAAATATATGTAAGATTTTTTTTATGATTCATGTATGGTCCCGTTCCTGAAAAATATAATAAAATGACATTATTATTAGTAGTAGTAGTAGAAGTAGTAGTAGTAATACTAGTAGTAGAAGTAGTAGTAGTAGTAATACTAGTAGTACCTAATACTCCGGTCGTCTCCCACTGAGGTAGGGTGACCCAAAAAGAAACACTTTCAGATTGAGGCCCCTGGCCCTGGACTAGACCGCGGAGGCGCTGACCCCCGGAACTCCCTTCAGGTAGACACCAGGTAGCTAGACCGTCATTCATTAAATCACTGTCTAGTCAGAAGCGTACTGACATGCTTATTATTGCATTAGTGTACATACCTCTATCCCGCGTGTATCAAGGGAGAGCAGTGTGAGCCATCCGTAGAGACCTTCATCGCCATCATTACACTTGTCGCTGCCCCTGATGACTCTCTGACGGTGACCTGACAACGCTCGACCACCTCCGCTCACTACCAACCCCTTCGTCTGTGTGATAACACCACTCATATATAATACAACGCTGTGGCCAGGGGCGTATCTACTCTGAAATTAATGAAGCTTAAGCCTCAGGGCCCCTAATCCCGGAGGGGCCCCAGAAGCCACTTTAATCCACATAGTTTAAACATTTTCGGTGTACTGTATAAGAAGGGCCCCCATGCAGTTCAAGCTTAAGGGCCCCAAAAATGTAGGTCCGCCACAGCCAGTGGCATTATTATTATAATCAAATTTAGCGCTTCTATTTGATTATAATAATAATGCCACTGGCTGTGGCGGACCTACATTTTTGGGGCACAATACAGTGACTGGAACAATACAGTGACTAAAACAATACAGTTACTAGAACAATACAGTGACTGGAACAATACAGTTACTAGAACAATACAGTGACTAGAACAATACAGTGACTGGAACAATACAGTGACTAGAACAATACAGTGACTGGAACAATACAGTGACTAGAACAATACAGTTACTATAACAATACAGTGACTGGAACAATACAGTTACTAGAACAATACAGTGACTAGAACAATACAGTGACTTGAACAATACAGTGACTAGAACAATACAGTGAATGGAACAATACAGTGACTGGAACAATACAGTGACTAGAACAATACAGTGACTGGAACAATGCACAAATAACTCGCACACAGAAAAGAGAAGCTGATGACCACTTGTCAATGGTCCAGGTCGGACCGAAACGTCGTTATGAGAAGCGCTTCTTTTTCCTATGTGAGGGTTATCTGTATACTGTTTTCTGTCACAGGGGAAAACGGGAAGCAGTAACGGTGCCAGGAAAGAGCCTTGCAACACTGATCTTTGCTTTCTTTACTATCTAACTTTATGTTCAGTTTACCTGAAATCATTATCGTAGGATAATGTACCCGGAGGACCTATTAACCAAGGATAACCCACCATCAATATCTCTGAATACAAGGGCGAGATGTTGACAGGATGAAGTGAAACATATAAGCAGACTAAATATTTACTGTAGCAATGTTTCGCTTCTTGTCAAGCTGTATTAAGTCAATTAATCTTCAGACGTTTTGATACATCACAAGGAAAGCTTTATGCAAATATATGTTTAATTACAGTGGTAGAATTACCAACAAAATGTTAGAAAAATGGACACAGATGTAACTAATGTGACATGTTATTGTGGCAACATTTCGCTCTCCAGGATCTTTGTCAAGCCGTTACGTTGCCACAATAAAATGTCACATTAGTTGCATCTGTGTCCATTTATCTAACAAATATATGAATAACAAGTGTAATGAACACTTGTCGGTGGTCAAACCCACATGAAGACAGTAACACAGGAGATTAATTGATCTGTATCTTTCGACCTGCTTCTGGGGTCCTCTTCAGCAGCATCTTGACTCACCTGGGTGTTGACACCACTATCCACCAGACGTCCATCCAGGTACACACTCCAGCTTCCAGTGCCAGAGTGCCAGGAGTGAAGAACGTGGTGCCACTTGCCTATCAGGCTCACAGGGGACTGGACCAGACTCACAACCACGTCGTTGATCTGCAACACCCACGACCACGTGTTCACCCCCGAGGACACGATCAACACCTGCACGTAGGTGTCATCTGCCTCATCTATTGGAGTAGAAGGTGCCATGTCTATTAGTATATTTAGAGTTGAAGTCTATTGACTACATGAGGGTCATTAAGATAACGTATCACATGTACACCACATGACAAGAATAACTTAATACCTAAAATAGGGTTTAACGTAAACTTTTAATAAATATATACCTAGCATTATACACCTTCAGTGTAAATACAGATACACACGTCTCAGCGTACATTCATAAGTACATATTACCTGCAGCTGAAACGTACATTCTAGACCTCAGAAAGTGACGACAGTCATATATATATATAATATATATATATATATATATATATATATATATATATATATATATATATATAAATTAGAGTGACTCACTGTGGTAGGTGAAGGGGCAGGCGAGGCTGGAGGGTTGCAGTAGGTGAAGCCAGTAATGTAAGGTGAAGCCGGTTAAGTCAGGCAGGTGGTCAGAGTACTCCAGGTACTGCAGTGTCTCCGTCTGGTTAAACAACACCTGAAGATACAACCTTAATTATAATCATGGGGGAGCGCTAAGCCTGTAGGGATTATACAGCGCCTCTGGGGGGGGGATGGAAGGTATTCAGGGTCAATTCATGGAACTGGAGCACAGATCCAATTCCCTAGATCAAGAGCCCCTCACCAGCGTCAAGGAACCTCCCTTGATGGGACAACCTCACGTGAACTATGGTATCAGCACCTTTAACAAAACTTAACATTACCATCTGAAGAGAACCTGAACATGAGGTCGAAATATACAGTCCCTTTTAATGTGGTGTTTTATGTATGCCTACAAGTGGGTTTAACCACCTATTCATGCACACACACACACACACACACACACACACACAGGCAGGAACCATACATAGTTTTAAGACAAGGTATGATAAAGCTCATGGAGCAGGGAGAGCAGAAACCCAGTAGCAGACAGCGAAGAGGCGGGGCCAGGAGCTGAGTCTCGACCCCTGCAACCACAATTAGGTGAGTACACACATCCTCCTCATTTACACCAACACTGACCCAAAGGACACTAAACATAAAATCCCGAATATAGCTATTGTCTAATTAATCTCAAACTAGTCTTAAGTTTGCCTGAGATACTCCAATTTAGGAGCTTTAATAGAAACTATGTATCATGCCAAGACGTCACCATTCTTATGACTAATTTTACAAATTGTCATAATCTAAATATTCTGAACTACCTCACTATTGTAAATATAATTAATCATTTGTAATTTGTAATATAGATTAAGAACTATTATTAGTCTGCCAGAAATGCCTAGCATGCCTGGGCATGCTAGGCATGCTAGTGGCCCTCTTTGTAATTACGGTCTTATAAATGTAAACCACACATTGTAATCTTTACAGAGAAATAAAAATCTGAATCTGAACAATTTCCATAATAATCCCACTATACAAATGCGGTACGAGTGACACCTGGTGTCCCTGTGCACCTAGCAGTAAGTAGGTACCTGGGTATTAGTCACCTTACACCTGTTGTCAATGGTCACCTAGCAGTAAGTAGGTACCTGGGTGTTAGTCGACTGGTGTGGGTCGCATCCTGGGAGAAAAAAATAACATAAGTTGCGGGAAATGCTCAGCATAACCAGGGACTTTCTATATAGTATGTCATTGATGTCAGCTATGGTCTGTACAAGTTGTATCGTGTACTTGTTGAAATAAAGATCATTCTTCCCTCTAGAACGTTCAGTCATGTGACCTTCAGCATTAACATTCCACGTGAAAACACCAATAAAACGAGAGCCTTCACGAGGATCAAGGCACCCTAGCGAGGTGTTCCAGCAGCCTCTTGACCTAGCCTAGGCTCCCCTAGGTTCCTATTTACTACTGCTAGGTGAAGAGCGGGCAGCAAGGGACCCACATACATACCACAGAACGGGCGGGATCGAACCCGTGGCAGGCGAGTCCTGAAGCTCACCCATTTAGTGAGACCTACATACATCTCGGCACTCCCGGATATTGAACCCTGGTCACTTTTCTTTATAATACTGCAAGATACAAGACTACTCAGTTGTATCTCGGTGGTAATGACTAGTTTATTTTGTACCTCGTGTTTAATGTTACCACCAGTGGATGAATAATGTTACCACCAGTGGATGAATAATGTTACCACCAGTGGATGAATAATGTTACCACCAGTGGATGAATAATGTTACCACCAGTGGATGAATAATGTTACCACCAGTGGATGAATAATGTTACCACCAGTGGATGAATAATGTTACCACCAGTGGATGAATAATGATACCACCAGTGGATGAATAATGTTACCACCAGTGGATGAATAATGTTACCACCAGTGGATGAATAATGATACCACCAGTGGATGAATAATGATACCACCAGTGGATGAATAATGTTACCACCAGTGGATGAATAATGTTACCACCAGTGGATGAATAATGATACCACCAGTGGATGAATAATGTTACCACCAGTGGATGAATAATACAACCAGTGGATGAATAATGATACCACCAGTGGATGAATAATGTTACCACCAGTGGATGAATAATGTTACCACCAGTGGATGAATAATGATACCACCAGTGGATGAATAATGTTACCACCAGTGGATGAATAATGTTACCACCAGTGGATGAATAATGATACCACCAGTGGATGAATAATGTTACCACCAGTGGATGAATAATACCACCAGTGGATGAATAATGATACCACCAGTGGATGAATAATGTTACCACCAGTGGATGAATAATGTTACCACCAGTGGATGAATAATGTTACCACCAGTGGATGAATAATGATACCACCAGTGGATGAATAATGTTACCACCAGTGGATGAATAATGATACCACCAGTGGATGAATAATGATACCACCAGTGGATGAATAATGTTACCACCAGTGGATGAATAATGTTACCACCAGTGGATGAATAATGATACCACCAGTGGATGAATAATGTTACCACCAGTGGATGAATAATGATACCACCAGTGGATGAATAATGTTACCACCAGTGGATGAATAATGTTACCACCAGTGGATGAATAATGATACCACCAGTGGATGAATAATGTTACCACCAGTGGATAAATAATGTTACCACCAGTGGATGAATAATTTTACCACCAGTGGATGAATAATGATACCACCAGTGGATGAATAATGTTACCACCAGTGGATGAATAATGTTACCACCAGTGGATGAATAATGATACCACCAGTGGATGAATAATGTTACCACCAGTGGATGAATAATGTTACCACCAGTGGATGAATAATGTTACCACCAGTGGATGAATAATGATACCACCAGTGGATGAATAATGTTACCACCAGTGGATGAATAATGTTACCACCAGTGGATGAATAATGTTACCACCAGTGAATGAATAATGTTACCACCAGTGGATGAATAATGTTACCACCAGTGGATAAATAATGATACCACCAGTGGATGAATAATGTTACCACCAGTGGATGAATAATGATACCACCAGTGGATGAATAATGTTATCACCAGTGGATGAATAATGTTACCACCAGTGGATGAATAATGTTACCACCAGTGGATGAATAATGTTACCACCAGTGGATGAATAATGATACCACCAGTGGATGAATAATGTTATCACCAGTGGATGAATAATGTTACCACCAGTGGATGAATAATGTTACCACCAGTGGATGAATAATGTTACCACCAGTGGATGAATAATGTTACCACCAGTGGATGAATAATGTTACCACCAGTGGATGAATAATGTTACCACCAGTGGATGAATAATGTTACCACCAGTGGATGAATAATGATACCACCAGTGGATGAATAATGATACCACCAGTGGATGAATAATGATACCACCAGTGGATGAATAATGTTACCACCAGTGGATGAATAATGTTACCACCAGTGGATGAATAATGTTACCACCAGTGGATGAATAATGTTACCACCAGTGGATGAATAATGTTACCACCAGTGGATGAATAATGTTACCACCAGTGGATGAATAATGATACCAGCAGTGGATGAATAATGTTACCACCAGTGGATGAATAATGTTACCACCAGTGGATGAAAACTGACGTAAGACCACATGTGTAAGTGAGGTTTCATGACGATGTTTCATACGAGACTGAACCTCATCCAGTTCTTGATAAGGTTCAGTCATGTGTAAAACATGAGTGAACCTGTTAACAGGTGTCAGTAACCTACCACCTATTGCATACACTTGCAACATCTGCAACATTGCTGCTTCGTTCACTCTAACATACGTCTTTTCTAAATCCATAAATACAACGAAAACTTTATCTAACATTTACTTCAGTAATATTACAAGGACACAGATGACCACATAATATGGTAAGGGGGGGGGGTAAGAATTAAACACAAATGCAGTATAATGTGATCCTTTGTTGACTACGTTTCGCCCACACAGTAGGTTCTATCAAATCACAAACAAATGTACCTGGGTAAGCAGGTACAGGTAGGTTCGTCAAGATATACTGACCAGGGTCTTCTTCGTTAAGCTTTAACTGCTTAACGAAGCTCCTGGAGAGCGAAACGTTGCCACCGAAACGTCGTCGTAAGCTCCTCTCTCCTATGTACGGGTTATTTATGCACTATTATGTATTTTGTATAACATTATTGGCAAGTGAGATATGTATATATAACGCCTTCCAACGCTCATACATATGTATCAACATACACATATGTATCAACATACACATATGTATCAACATACACATATGTATCAACATACACATATGTATCAACATACACATATGTATCAACATACACATATGTATCAACATACACATATGTATCAACATACACATATGTATCAACATACACATATGTATCAACATACACATATGTATCAACATACACATATGTATCAACATACACATGTGTATCAACATACACATATGTATCAACATACACATGAGTAAATGTTCACCTGAACGTTTGTGTGCTATTTATTGTAAAGGAACACAACGCATTATTTTTACATGAACACTTTCGTGAGTGTACTTGATGGGTGGCAGTGTCAAGTACACCACATAGACTTGATGGGTGGCAGTGTCAAGTACACCACATAGACTTGATGGGTGGCAGTGTCAAGTACACCACATAGACTTGATGGGTGGCAGTGTCAAGTACACCACATAGACTTGATGGGTGGCAGTGTCAAGTACACCACATAGACTTGATGGGTGGCAGTGTCAAGTACACCACATAGACTTGATGGGTGGCAGTGTCAAGTACACCACATAGACTTGATGGGTGGCAGTGTCAAGTACACCACATAGACTTGATGGGTGGCAGTGTCAAGTACACCACATAGACTTGATGGGTGGCAGTGTCAAGTACACCACATAGACTTGATGGGTGGCAGTGTCAAGTACACCACATAGACTTGATGGGTGGCAGTGTCAAGTACACCACATAGACTTGATGGGTGGCAGTGTCAAGTACACCACATAGACTTGATGGGTGGCAGTGTCAAGTACACCACATAGACTTGATGGGTGGCAGTGTCAAGTACACCACATAGACTTGATGGTTGGCAGTGTCAAGTACACCACATAGACTTGATGGTTGGCAGTGTCAAGTACACCACATAGACTTGATGGGTGGCAGTGTCAAGTACACCACATAGACTTGATGGGTGGCAGTGTCAAGTACACCACATAGACTTGATGGGTGGCAGTGTCAAGTACACCACATAGACTTGATGGGTGGCAGTGTCAAGTACACCACATAGACTTGATGGGTGGCAGTGTCAAGTACTGCCACCCATGATACATACTAAACATCCTCCATCATGATACATACTAAACATTCTCCATCATGATACATACTACATATCCTCCATCATGATACATACTAAACATTCTCCATCATGATACATACTAAACATCCTCCATCATGATACATACTAAACATTCTCCATCATGATACATACTAAACATCCTCCATCATGATACATACTAAACATTCTCCATCATGATACATACTAAACATTCTCCATCATGATACATACTAAACATTCTCCATCATGATACATACTAAACATCTTCCATCATGATACATACTAAACATTCTCCATCATGATACATACTAAACATCCTCCATCTTGATACATACTTAACATCCTCCATCATGATACATACTAAACATCCTCCATCATGATACATACTAAACATTCTCCATCATGATACATACTAAACATTCTCCATCATGATACATACTAAACATCCTCCATCATGATACATACTAAACATTCTCCATCATGATACATACTAAACATTCTCCATCATGATACATACTAAACATCCTCCATCATGATACATACTAAACATCCTCCATCATGATACATACTAAACATCCTCCATCATGATACATACTAAACATCCTCCATCATGATACATACTAAACATTCTCCATCATGATACATACTAAACATTCTCCATCATGATACATACTAAACATTCTCCATCATGATACATACTAAACATTCTCCATCATGATACATACTAAACATTCTCCATCATGATACATACTAAACATCCTCCATCATGATACATACTAAACATCCTCCATCATGATACATACTAAACATTCTCCATCATGATACATACTAAACATCCTCCATCTTGATACATACTTAACATCCTCCATCATGATACATACTAAACATCCTCCATCATGATACATACTAAACATTCTCCATCATGATACATACTAAACATTCTCCATCATGATACATTCTAAACATTCTCCATCATGATACATACTAAACATTCTCCATCATGATACATACTAAACATTCTCCATCATGATACATACTAAACATTCTCCATCATGATACATACTAAACATCCTCCATCATGATACATACTAAACATCCTCCATCATGATACATACGGTGGGACCAAGTAAACCAAGTCCTAAATGATATAAACTGGGAAGATTGCCTAAGCATCACGGATCCCAACCTATGTCTAGAACAAATTAACTCTGTGGTATTTGAGGTTTGCTCAAGGCAAATTCCCTTAAGGAAAAGGAGGAGAAGATGCAAACTAGAAAGAGAGAGGCGCTCCCTATACAGGCGAAGGCAAAGAATAACGGAGCTGCTACAGGAGGCCAATATCTCTGAAATATGTAGGGAGACACTAGTCAGAGAAATAACAAACATCGAATTAAAACTAAAGGAATCTTACAGGAATCAAGAGACACGGGAAGAACTAAAAACCATAAATGAAATTGAAAGAAACCCTAAGTATTTCTTTTCCTATGCAAAATCAAAGTCGAGAACAAGAACCAGTATTGGGCCCCTACTTAAACGGGATGGGTCCTACACAGATGACAGCAAGGAAATGAGTGAGTTACATAAATTCCAGTATGACCCAGTCTTTAGCGAGCCACTAACCAGACTGAAAATCGAAAACCTAAATGATTTTTTTATGAGAGTGCCACAGAATTTGACAGACGCATGCCTTTCTGACATCACCACGACGCCAAATGACTTCGAAAAGGCAATAAATGACATGTCCATGCACTCCGCTCCAGGCCCAGACTCATGGAACTCCGTGTTCATCAAGAACTGCAAGAAGCACCTATCACGTGCTTTTAACATCCTATGGAGAGGGAGCATGGACACTGGGATCGTCCCGCAGCTACTAAAAACAACAGACATAGCCCCGCTCCACAAAGGGGGCAGTAAAGCAATAGCAAAGAACTACAGACCAATTGCGCTAACGTCCCATATCATAAAAATCTTTGAAAGGGTTCTAAGAAGCAAGATCGCCACCCATCTTGATACCCATCAATTGCACAACCCAGGACAGCATGGGTTTAGAGCAGGCCGCTCCTGTCTGTCACAACTACTGGACCACTACGACAAGGTCCTGGATGCTCTAGAAGATAAACAGAATGCAGATGTTATATACACAGATTTTGCAAAAGCCTTTGACAAGTGTGACCATGGTGTAATAGCACACAAATGCGTGATAAAGGAATAACAGGAAAAGTTGGTAGATGGATCTATAATTTTCTAACAAATAGAACACAAAGAGTAATAGTCAACAGTAAAGTCTGAGGCGGCTACGGTGAAAAGCTCTGTTCCACAAGGCACAGTACTCGCTCCCATCCTATTCCTCATCCTCATATCAGACATTGACAGGGATATAAGCCACAGTGCCGTGTCTTCCTTTGCAGATGACACCCCGAATCTGTATGACAGTGTCCACCGTTGAAGACACTGCAAGACTCCAAGCAGACATAAACCAAATCTTTAAATGGGCTGCAGAAAACAATATGAATTTCAATGATGAGAAATTTCAATTACTCAGATACGGAAAACGTGAAGAAATTAAAATCTCATCGGAGTACAAAACTAATTCCAACCACACACTAGAGCGAAAAACTAATGTCAAAGACCTAGGAGTGATCATGTCAGAGGATCTCACCTTCAAGGACCATAACAAAGTAGCAATTGCATCTGCTCGAAAAATGACAGGATGGATAATGAGAACCTTCAAAACCAGGGATGCCAAGCCCATGTTGACACTTTACAGATCGCTTGTTCTATCTAGGCTAGAATATTGCTGCACACTAACTGCACCTTTCAAGGCGGGTGAAATTGCTGACCTTGAAAATGTGCAGAGAACCTTCACCGCACGCATAAGTGCGATAAACCACCTCAACTACTGGGAACGCTTGAAGTTCCTAAACCTGTACTCTCTAGAACGCAGGCGGGAGAGATACATTATTATATACACATGGAAAATTCTCGAGGGCTTAGTACCAAACTTGCACACAAAAATCACTCCCTACGAAAGCAAAAGACTCGGCAGGCGATGTAACATCCCCCCAATGAAGAGCAGGGGTGCCACTAGCACGTTGAGGGACAACACAATAAGTGTCAGGGGCCCAAGATTGTTCAACTGCCTCCCAGCATACATCAGGGGGATTACCAACAAGCCCCTGGCTGTCTTCAAGCAGGCACTGGACAGGCACCTCAAGTCGGTACCTGATCAGCCGGGCTGTGTTTCGTACGTTGGACTGCATGCGGCCAGCAGTAACAGCCTGGTTGATCAGGCTCTGGTCCAACAGGAGGCCTGATCACAGACCGGGCCGCGGGGGCGTTAACCCCTGGAATTCTCTCCAGGTATACTAAACATTCTCCATCATGATACATACTAAACATTCTCCATCATGATACATACTAAACATTCTCCATCATGATACATACTAAACATTCTCCATCATAATACATACTAAACATCCTCCATCATGATACATACTTAACATCCATCACATTACTTTTGTAACCACTGTCACAAGTTTTCAGCAGATTAATATTAAAGGTTACTAGTGATCTTCCACACTGCCTCTGTCACTCGTGTTACCAGACACTCTCTGTCTGTTGTGTAATGTAGGTTACTAGTGATCTTCCACACTGCCTCTGTCACTCGTGTTACCAGACACTCTCTGTCTGTTGTGTAATGTAGGTTACTAGTGATCTTCCACACTGCCTCTGTCACTCGTGTTACCAGACACTCTCTGTCTGTTGTGTAATGTGGTTACTAGTGATCTTCCACACTGCCCTGTCACTCGTGTTACAGACACTCTCTGTCTGTTGTGTAATGTAGGTTACTAGTGATCTTCCACACTGCCTCTGTCACTGTGTTACCAGACACTCTGTCTGTTGTGTAATGTAGGTTACTAGTGACTTCCACACTGCCTCTGACTGTGTTACCAGACATCTCTGTCTGTTGTGTAATGTAGGTTACAGATCTTCCACACTGCTCTGTCATGTCGACCTCTGTCTGTTGAATTGGTACTAGTGATCTTCAAGCTCGTCTGTGTTCAGACACTTGCTGGTGTAAAGCTGATCTGATAAATTCACTGAAATATCTGTTGTTATCATGCTTGAGCAAGAAGGCAACAGGGGCTGTCTGTGGCAGGGCTGTCTGGTTGGCAGGAGGGCTGTCTGGTTGGCAGGAGGGCTGTCTGGTTGGCAGGAGGCTGTCTGGTTGGCAGGAGGGCTGTCTGGTTGGCAGGAGGGCTAGGGGACTATGCAGACTAGCACACTGTTTTTACGTAGTGTATATTACAGCTAATTTAAAATATCAATGTTTTCTGGTATAAACTTTGGTAATAGTTACCAACAAATTGGTTTAGTAAGCAAACACTAGGACATGTTTATCATAAAACGTTTCTTCCCTGGGACCTTGATCACTTCTAACATACAGAGGTTAAAAAGACAGTACTCACCTAATTGTACTCACCTAATTGTGGTTGCATGGTGTAGGTGTTGGTGTTCAGCAACTCAAAGGCTCAGGGACTGATTACCTCATCTTTTGTATATAGTTTTACTCTCTTCAATTTTTGTCCTAGAATTTGTATTGATAAAGCCACTGGAGGGCGAAACGTCTACAATAGATGTTACACATGTTTCTAATTTTCATCTTGTCGGTATTGTATAGCATTCATGAATGACTGAAAAGTTACAGTATTTTAGTTTAATAGTGTTATTATGCACCCCTTACCCATCCTGTAGACGGTAGTCAAAAGATTACAGAGGTATACAATGGGTCCAGGGACTGGGCCCCAAAGTTTTGATAGCTGGACAAGTTTCAAAGGTAATGAACTCCAGTTAGATCTGGTCACAATCATGACCAAGTTACAAATGTAATGAATCATATTACAGGAGTGTGGGTCTTGTGTTGTTATGCTTGGAAGGACCAGTGTCACATGTATCTTCAACCTTCATACTCTTGGCTCTTATCTATTATGTTCTGTTCTCACTACTGTTGTTCCTCAAGTAAGTTTTGTTAGTCAAAGGTAAGAAACATTACTTTCACACGCTGCAGAATTAACTAACAAAGTCACACTGAAGTACACTAGGTTATATAGATCTTTGGAAGCATCTTTGAAAGTTTGAGGTGGTCAGTCCCTCAGTAAAGGACAGACCACCTGGAAAGCAGACTGACCACCTCAAAACTACATCTTCAAGGGTGATGGACTGTTTACATCTTCTTTACATCTCTACTGCTTCTGCTGCTCTGTACTCCTCTGTTTCGCCTTCTGTGTAGGCGAAACGTTTCAGAATAAAGATACCTAACTGTTGCACATGTGTCTTACTATCATAGTAGCAAATTTAAGTAAAGTTGTGACAGTGTGATCATTATTTTTTACTCTGAAAAAGTTAAATATCATGAAGCTTCTTGCCAATTAGTGTTGATGAACCTTCAGTATGTTACCTTGTTTGAACCTTCAGTATGTTACCTTGTTTGAACCTTCAGTATGTTACCTTGTTTGAACCTTCAGTATGTTACCTTGTTTGAACCTTCAGTATGTTACGTGAGTTGTTTGAAAATCGCTTTTTTAATTCGTTGAGTAACCTGTCTGACAGAAAAGTGTGTGCAGAACTTCTGAGAAGTAATCTGATATTAGTGACTTAACAATATCCACAGCAGAAGGCAGCTGGAGGTGAAGGGACTCAAGGTGGTCAGACAGTGACTTAGTCATTTGCAGTATTATAATAATAATAATAATAATTTTTATTTCTACATGTACAAGGTATACAGACCATAACTGACATCAATGACACATTACTATATAGAAAGCCCCTTGTTATGCTGAGCATTTCCCGCAAATTAGGTCAATTTTGTCCCATGATGCCACATACATGATAATATACACCTGGAAAATCCTAGAGGGATTAGTACCAAACTTGCACACGAAAATCACTCCCTATGAAAGCAAAAGACTCGGCAGTAGATGCAATATTCCCCAATGAAAAGCAGGGTGCCACGAGTACACTGAGAGACAACACAATAAGTGTCAGGGGCCCAAGACTGTTTAACTGCCGCCCAGCATGCATAAGGGGATTACCAATAGACCCCTGGCTGTCTTCAAGATGGCACTGGACAGACACCTAAGTCAGTATCTGACCAGCCGGGCTGTGGTTCGTACGTCAGTTTGCGTACGGCCAGCAGTCACAGCCTGGTCTCAGACCGGCCGCGGGGCGTTGACCCCGAAACCATCTCCAGGTATACTCCACGTATACATCAGTCCACTAACACCCAGGTACCTAATTTACTGCTAGGTGAACAGGGACAGCAGGTGTCTTGTAAGAGTGATTATGTATGACATATCAATGAGACTGATGGTGCCCTTATATGTGCCTTTTAAAGTCTTCATAATGTCGAGTAGGGTTGCAGAAATTGTTGATAATGTTAATTTGACAGCAGAGCAAACAGTGTCTTGACAGCAGAACAAACAGTGCCTTGACAGCAGAACAAACAGTGCCTTGACAGCAAAACAAACAGTATCTTGACAGCAGAACAAACAGTGTCTTGACAGCAGAACAAACAGTGTCTTGACAGCAGAACAAACAGTGTCTTGACAGCAGAACAGTGTCTTGACAGCAGAACAGTGTCTTGACAGCAGAACAAACAGTGTCTTGACAACAGAACAAACAGTGTCTTGACAGCAGAACAAACAGTGTCTTGACAGCAGAACAAACAGTGCCTTGACAGCAGAACAAACAGTATCTTGACAGCAGAACAAACAGTGTCTTGACAGCAGAACAGTGTCTTGACAGCAGAACAAACAGTGTCTTGACAGCAGAACAAACAGTGTCTTGACAGCAGAACAGTGTCTTGACAGCAGAACAGTGTCTTGACAGCTGAACAAACAGTGTCTTGACAGCAGAACAAACAGTGTCTTGACAGGACAATCTTGTGTTTGATAGCTTCTTTAATTTTATTAGATATTTTGAAGACTCATCTGCCTCTGTCTTTTCACGAACATGTTCACAACTGATCTTCCCCAAAAAATTGTACAACTTCTGGATTATGACAAAGAACTCGGCCACTGTCTGAACACAATCAACTAATGTTCAGTTTAACCTTTGAACGAAACAGTGAACATACACTGTTTGTGGAACTTCTCTTCTGAACTCCTGAACACCTTTGCTACAGCCTGACACTACAGCAGCACTGTACAACACACGTGTTTCTATCTGTGTTACAAGTTGAGATAGTCTGATTGTCTCTAGGAGAATTTTCATGCAGAGTATCTGTTATCACACTCAGAAGTGACCCATGAACGTCCGCATTATACAAACATTGTACCACCTGTTGTTATCACACTGAGAAGTGACCCATGAACGTCCGCATTATACAAACATTGTACCACCTGTTGTTATCACACTGAGAAGTGACCCATGAACGTCCGCATTATACAAACATTGTACCACCTGTTGTTATCACACTCAAAGTGACCCATGAACGTCCGCATTATACAAACATTGTACCACCTGTTGTTATCACACTGAGAAGTGACCCATGAACGTCCGCATTATACAAACATTGTACCACTACGCATGGCTAATCTGTTTTTTTTTATACCTTTTATTTTGGTCAACAAACAGAGCAAAGTGTTCTGCTATTTTAGCTTCGTCACTGATTTCCTTTCTGATCATAAATGACATAATACTGATGACTTCATTTTGTATAACATGATGAATATATTTGGTTTACCGGAGTATACCTGGCCCGTGGCCCGGTCCATGACCAGTCGTCGGGTGGATCCCCAAAAAATTTTACAACTTCTTGGGTTATGACAAAGAACTCGGCCAATTTTCCCGAACACAACAACTAATGTTCAGTTTTTAATTTAAGAAACAGTGAACATCCCCTGTTTTGGGGAAATTTCTTCGAACTCCCGAACACCTTTTCTACAGCCTGACACCACAGCACCCCAAACACACGTGTTTCTATTTTGTGTTACAAGTTGAGATAGCCCGATTGTCTCTGGGGGGAATTTTCATGCAGAGTATCTTTTTCACA
>WNWK01024916.1:0-29115 GCA_009830355.1 Cherax destructor
TATGTAATCGATTTGAGTCAAATTGTGTCTCATCGATTCATAAATAAAGCCATTAAACCTTCTGTTTGTAACAAATAAAAGCGAAATTCTTTTGTGTTGAGGCTTATATAAGGTGCACAGTAGCACTTCAAGGCCGGGAGCACCTCCTAGCCCATCAACAGGGCAAGACAAACCAGCAGGGGTAGGTTTCTTTACCCATATATTCCTTCACTAATTACTTACAATATTTAATTATTTGATTAGCATTATAATGTTGAGACAATCAAGAGTCACTTGAAGCAACGAGTGGATTCGACCAGAGTTGGCAAAAAGTCTTCCTTTCAGCCAGACAGACAGGTGTGACGTCACCTCGATTGGTGTTGAACTGGACAATCTGCTATACCTGAGTGCCAGGTCACTGGTCGAGAAGGCATGCCAATACTCGTGACGACCGTTGGCTCACACCACATCTTATCAATCATCTCCTGTAAAAACATCTAGTGTGAATAATAAAAGCAGGATGAAAACTGTATCAAGGTTTTATCAATCCCTAGAGAAGCGTCTCTAGAACCCCTCAAGGCGACTTGTAACTCGATCTTCTAAAGCCTCTATTATAATATTCTATCTAACATAATAAAATATAGTTAATATTACTCCACTGTGTGGTGAAACCTAAAAAAAAAAATACTTCTATTCCCTATATCATGCCGAAAATGTGTTTACTCTCAACAGCTGTGGGTCAGAAATGGGAACGCTGTTCTCATAAGAATTTCAACTTGTTTAGCTTTAACTCGGCTTCTCATTGACTACCAGTTTCCATAGATTTATCACTTGTCTGTTAATGTTTAGCTTCACATTTTGTTCTGTCTATGTGTTAAACTTTACTAGATTAGAAGAAACGTGATTTTTTTTTGGTAGAGAAAATAAGGTCACTAGGCCTGTATATCTTGCATATGTATTTATAGAAATAAATATATTATTATTATTATTATTATTATTTTTTAAATTATTATATTATTATTATTATTATTATTATTATTATTATTATTATTATTATTATTATTATTATTATTTTTATTATATTATAAGGAATCCCATAGTGTTAGGAAATATCTCTTTTGCAAACGTCATCATCACTCGTGTAATATATTTCAACAATATTCTCTTTCTTCAGACTTCATCCAGGGAAAATAATGGGAAAATGTTTAGTGTCACACCACTCATGATATGGTACCTACACACCACTCATGATATGGTACCTACACACCACTCATGATATGGTACCTACACACCACTCATGATATGGTACCTACAGTTTGGTTCCCATATAGTACATTCCTTATGGAAAACACTAAACATGAAATAAATTAATAATTTGTGCTACTTAATGAACTGATTAATCAGAGTTATATAAATATATTTAACAAACTCCAATTCTTCTGGTATTTATAGATATTTTATATTAAATATTAGCACAGTTCTGGCTATAATATACTAGAATAATAATTGAATTAATTACTGATTTCCCAGTAATGTTGCTACACCGGTCCTCTCTGGTACAGCCAATTGTAGGTTACATGATATCAACAAAGGTAAGCTTATTAAATACCCACTTGTGGTAACCCGTCAGTTATAACAAGATAATATTGCTTTCTATGACATGACAAAATATAAATATTTTGTCATAGTGAACTGTATGATTCTAAGGTTTCAAAGGAAAATTATGATAACACTAAAACAAGGAACATAAAAATAATTAAGAAGTCGTGTATTGTGTCGTCTCAGAGCTTCTGTGTCACTATTTATTAGTGCAAGTTAGACCGAAACGTCGTAAGTTTTATTCACCTTATCGCGGGTTATCTGGGTATTGTTCCACTCACATTATTGTGACTTTAGTCTTCATGTTTAATTAAATATGTTCTAAGATGGGACTAGCGGTTAATGGTTAAGAGTGCACGCAATCCTAAACTAGAATATATTACTTTGTTAATAACACTTGTTAGGTGTCGACGTCACAACGAAAAGGAAAAGCCAGGAGTCTTGAATGAGGATATTGTCTCTCAGATAAACACTGAAGACGCATTGCCATAAATTACGAGTCTATTGATTAGTGGCAGTGTCTCTTCTGTACGAGACAAAGAGACCAACCTCATACTGCTATGCCAGACTAAAACCCAGTGCCTGTTCTTAAGCCCACGCTGGAGGCCACCCTCTTCCATCACCGAATGAGACCTATTGCCCGCCACCTACATGACTAGTTACAATGACGGCATATGCTTCACTAGTTACAATGACGGCATATGCTTCACTAGTTACAATGATGGCATATGCTTCACTAGTTACAATGATGGCATATGCTTCACTAGTTACAATGACGGCATATGCTTCACTAGTTACAATGACGGCATATGCTTCACTAGTTACAATGACGGCATATGCTTCACTAGTTACAATGCTAGCATATGCTACACTAGTTACAATGACGGCATATGCTTCACTAGTTACAATGATGGCATATGCTTCACTAGTTACAATGATGGCATATGCTTCACTAGTTACAATGACGGCATATGCTTCACTAGTTACAATGCTAGCATATGCTTCACTAGTTACAATGACGGCATATGCTTCACTAGTTACAATGATGGCATATGCTTCACTAGTTACAATGACGGCATATGCTTCACTAGTTACAATGATGGCATATGCTTCACTAGTTACAATGACGGCATATGCTTCACTAGTTACAATGATGGCATATGCTTCACTAGTTACAATGATGGCATATGCTTCACTAGTTACAATGACGGCATATGCTTCAGTAGTTACAATGATGGCATATGCTTCACTAGTTACAATGATAGCATATGCTTCAGTAGTTACAATGATGGCATATGCTTCAGTAGTTACAATGATGGCATATGCTTCATAGTTACAATGATGGCATATGCTTCACTAGTTACAATGATGGCATATGCTTCATAGTTACAATGATGGCATATGCTTCAGTAGTTACAATGACGGCATATGCTTCACTAGTTACAATGATTGCATATGCTTCAGTAGTTACAATGATGGCATATGCTTCAGTAGTTACAATGACGGCATATGCTTCAGTAGTTACAATGATGGCATATGATTCAGTAGTTACAATGATGGCATATGCTTCAGTAGTTACAATGACGGCATATGCTTCAGTAGTTATAATGACGGCATATGCTTCACTAGTTACAATGATGGCATATGCTTCAGTAGTTACAATGACGGCATATGCTTCAGTAGTTACAATGACGGCATATGCTTCAGTAGTTACAATGATGGCATATGCTTCACTAGTTACAATGATGGCATATGCTTCAGTAGTTACAATGATAGCATATGCTTCAGTAGTTAAAATGACGGCATATGCTTCACTAGTTACAATGATTGCATATGCTTCAGTAGTTACAATGATGGCATATGCTTCAGTAGTTACAATGACGGCATATGCTTCAGTAGTTACAATGATGGCATATGTTCATAGTTACAATGATGGCATATGCTTCAGTAGTTACAATGACGGCATATACTTCAGTAGTTATAATGACGGCATATGCTTCACTAGTTACAATGATGGCATATGCTTCAGTAGTTACAATGACGGCATATGCTTCAGTAGTTACAATGACGGCATATGCTTCACTAGTTACAATGATGGCATATGCTTCACTAGTTACAATGATGGCATATGCTTCAGTAGTTACAATGACGGCATATGCTTCACTAGTTACAATGATGGCATATGCTTCACTAGTTACAATGATGGCATATGCTTCAGTAGTTACAATGACGGCATATGCTTCACTAGTTACAATGATGGCCGATGCTTTATTATGCAGCATCTTCTGATTACATACGCATACTTCAGTATAAAATGACGCATATGCTTCACGATTACAATTCTACGCTTCATATTACAATGAGCATATCTTCACGTAGTTACAATACGCATATCTTCACGTATTACAATTCACGATGCTATTTACGCACTTATATTACGCACTACATCCACGCACTATATCCTACGCACTACATCCACGCATACATCACGCACTACATCCACGCACTACATCCACGACTACATCCACGCACTACATCCACGCACTACATCCACGCACTCATCACGCACTACATCCACGCACTACATCACGCACTACATCCACGCACTACATCCACGCACTACATCCACGCACTACATCCTACGCACTACATCCACGCACTACATCCACGCACTACATCCGCTACGTCACTACATCCACGCACTACATCCACGCACTACATCCACGCACTACATCCACGCACTCATCATCTCACGCACTACATCCACGCACTACATCACGCCTACATCCACGCACTACATCTCACGCACTACATCCACGCACTACATCACGCTACATCCACGCACTACATCACGCACTACATCCACGCACTACATCCACGACTACATCACGACTACATCACGCATCTACATCCACGCACTACATCCACGCACTACATCCACGACTACTCCACGCATCGCACTGCATCACACGATCACGCACTACATCCACGCACTACATCCACGCACTACATCCACGCACTACATCCACGCACTACATCCACGCACTACATTCACGTACATTCGAACATCCCAATTTTATAAAGTTCTTCTTTTCCTTCTTTTTAGTAATTTGTACAGGAGAAGGGGTTACTAGCCCATTGCTCCCGGCATTTAGTACCCTCCTACGACACGCATAGCTTACGGAGGAAGAAATTATGTTCCAATTCCCATGGACATAAGCAGAAATAAACAAGATCAAGATCTAGGAAGAAAATAGAAGACAACCCAGAGGGGTGTAAGTGTAAGTAGAAGTTGCAAGACATACCTGCAACCTTGCATGTTTATGGGACAGAAAAAGACACCAGCAATCCTACCATCATGTAAAACAATTACAGACTTATGTTTCCCACTCACTTGGCAGGGCGGTAGTATCTCCCTGGGTGGTTGCTGTCTACCAGCCTACTACCTTAACTTGTGTAAATGATTTCTATATCTTTCTTCTCATCTCCTAACATTTCATCTGATCTTCCAACATTTCTTCTGATCTACCAACATTTTTTCTGATCTCCCAACATTTCATGTGATCTCCCAACATTTCACCTGATCTCCCAACATTTCACCTGATCTCCCAACATTTCACCTGATCTCCCAACATTTCATCTGATCTAACAACATTTCACCTGATCTCCCAACATTTCACCTGATCTCCCAACATTTCACCTGATCTCCCAACATTTCATCTGATCTCCCAACATTTCACCTGATCTAACATTTCATCTGATCTCCCAACATTTCACATGATCTCCCAATATTTCATCTGATCTCCCAACATTTCATCTCATCTCCCAACATTTCATCTGATCTACCAACATTTCACCTGATCTCCCAACATTGCATATAATCTCCATACATTTCACCTGATCTCAGAAAATTTCATCTGATCTCCCAATATTTCACCTGATCTCCCAACATTTCATCTGATCTCCCAACATTTCACCTGATCTCCCAACATTTCATCTGATCTCCCAACATTTCATCTCATCTCCCAACATTTCATCTGATCTACCAACATTTCACCTGATCTCCCAACATTGCATATAATCTCCATACATTTCACCTGATCTCAGAAAATTTCATCTGATCTCCCAATATTTCACCTGATCTCCCAACATTTCATCTGATCTCCCAACATTTCACCTGATCTCCCAACATTTCATCTGATCTCCCAACATTTCACCTGATCTCCCAACATTTCATCTTATCTCCCAACATTTCACCTGATCTCCCAACATTTCATCTGATCTCCCAACATTTGAATGCTTCAAGCTCAATACGTCCTCAATTATTATTATTTAATAGACAAAATTTTTTTTTAATCCCTCGGCATCAATTTTTTGATAGAATTAGAAATTTTTTATACTGTTCTTATGTGCCAAGAATACTAATTTATTTTACACCTGAGCTTCGTCTTAAGTCATGGTACAACACTGCACACCCGTCTTAAGTCATGGTACTACGCTGCACACCCGTCTTAAGTCATGGTACTACGCTGCACACCCGTCTTAAGTCATGGTACAACACTGCACTCCCGTCTTAAGTCATAGTACAACACTGCACTTCTGTCTTAAGTTATGGTACAACATTGCACTCCCGTCTTAAGTCATGGTACAACGCTGCACACCCGTCTTAAGTCATGGTACAACACTGCACTATCCTCTTAAGTCATGGTACAACACTGCACTCCCATCTTAAGTCATGGTACAACACTGCACTCCCGTCTTAAGTCATGGTACAACACTGCACTCCCGTCTTAAGTCATGGTACAATACTGCACTCCCGTCTTAAGTCATGGTACAACACTGCATTCCCGTTTTAAGTCATGGTACAACACTGCATTCCCGTTTTAAGTCATGGTACAACACTGCATTCCCGTTTTAAGTCATGGTACAACACTGCACTCCCGTCTTAACCCATGGTACAACACTGCACTCCCGTCTTAAGTTATGGTACAACACCGCACTCTCGTCTTAAGTTATGGTACAACACTGCACTCCCGTCTTAAGTTATGGTACAACACTGCACTCTTCCCCTCTCATATCATGGTACAACACGGCAACTCCCCTCCTTCCCTCTTATGTTATTGTTCATATCATGTACAGAACAAATATTAAACAACATAATATATTTACATGGAAAATATATTTTCCTCTTGACTTATATTTCCTGAGTAAATTGAACCAATACTTTAATCATTAACTTTAAACCCTTTGTGTGTGTGTACTCACCTAGTTGTCTTTGAAGGGGTCGATTCATAGCTCCTGGACCCACCTCTTCACTGGCCGCTGCTCGGTCATTCTTCATGCTCCATGAGCTTTATCATATCTTTTCTTAAAGCTGTGTATGGATCCTGCCTCCACACATCACTTCTCAGACTATTCCACTTCCTGATAACTCTGTGACTGAAGAAATACTTTCTAACATCCCTGCGCGCGCGCGTGTGTGTGCAGTAGTGAGTTTACAATCAATTGTGCTAACCTAGTTGAGATTTCAGGGCTCGAGTCTCAGCTCCTGGCGCTGCCTCTCTGCTGACCGGTACTGGATTCACTCTCTTTTCATCTTGAGCTCTATAGAACTTATCCTTTAAGCTATGTATGTATTCTGCCTCTACTATTTCACTGAGTCGTTCCACGTGCTGACTTCTTTAAGCTAAAGAGTTATTTCCTAACTTCCAGCTGTGACCTCGTCTCTCAAACAGACTCTCCTTATCCACCCTATCAGTTCCTTCACGATTTTTGTACGACGCAGCAGCTTCACCAATTGTCCTTCTGTCCTCAAGTGTCGCTAGGTTTGGTCTCTCTAGCTTCTCCTCATAGGCCATACCCCTCACCTCTGGCACTAATTTAGTTGCAAACCTATGCACTTCTTCTAGCTTCTTTACATGCTTGAGCAGATGTGGATTCCATTTTGGTGCTGGGCACATGTGAAGCTCATTCCTAGATGGGTTTCACATGTGCCTCCTTGCTGAAAGCTATCCTCAAGTTTACTGCCTCGCGTTTGTTGCAACGATCATTCAGTTGATGTGTGTCTTAAGCAAAATGCTTGGAACAATGCTCATCCTGACGGTTCTTCTCTTTCAAGCATGTTTGAAGCCTTTGTCCCCCGAGCCTGTACAGTGAACACTGTTTCCGGAGGCCTTTGTCCTCAGATTTTCATAACTTTGCATTTGCAGATTGTCCAGATCCATTTATAGTCCATCCTGTGTGTATTTTTTTGTGTGTACTCACTTATATATACTCACCTATGTGGCTGCAAGGATCGATTCATAGCTCTTGGCATCCCCTTTTTGTTTCTCGCTACTAGATCTACTCTCTCCTGGCTTCAAGAGCCATATCGTACCTCTTCTTGAAGCTACGTATGGATTCCTATTCTATCAATTCATCCTCCAGATTCTTTCACTTCCTGATCACTTGAAGATGAAGAAATACTTCCTAACTTCCCTATGACTCATATGATTGTTGACCTTCCAACTGTGCTCTATCGTTCCTATTTACCATCTCTGAAACATTCTGTCCCTGTACACCCTGTCAATTCCTCTCAGTATTTTGTTCGTCATTATCAGTATCTTCCCTAGCCCTCCTGTCCTGCAGTGTCGTCCGGCTCAGTTTCTTTAGCCTCTCCTCATAATATATTTCCTTTAGCTCCGGGACTTGTCTTGTTGCAAACATTTGCACTTTCTCCAATTTCTTTATATGCTTGACAAGGGGTGGGTTCCATGTCAGAACTGCATACTCCAATATATGCCTGACGAACAGTCTTGTAAATGACCCCTTCCTTAGATGTCGAAAAGCTATTTTTAGACTGGCCAGACGCGCATTTATTGCAGCTGTTATTTAGCTCGTGTGCCTCAGGAGATATGCTCGGAATGATACTCACCCTATGATCCTTCTCCTTGATTGAGGTTTGCGGTCTTTGCTCCCCGAGTGTGTGTGTACTCAACTAATTGTGGTTGCAGGGGTCGATTCATAGCTCCTGGCCCGGTCTCCTCACTGGTCGCCACTAGGTCACTTTCTCCTTGCTCCATGAGCTTTATCATACCTCTTCTTAAAATTATTTATGTTTCCTGCCTCTGCTACATCACTTTATAGACTATTCCACCTCCAGACAACTCTATGACTGAAGAAGTACTTCCTAACGGCAATGTGACTCATCCGAGTCTTTAATTAACTTCCATTTGTGACCCCTTGTTGCTGTGTCCCATCTCTGGAACATCCTGTCTCTGTTCATCTTGTCGATTCCTCTTAGTATTTTATATGTCGTTATCATGTCTTCCCTATCTATCCTGTCCTCCAGTGTCATCAAGTCGATTTCCCTTAACCTCTCCTCATAGGATATGCCCCTTAGATCCGGGACTAGTCTCGTTGCAAATCTTTGCACTTTCTCTAATTTCTTGATGTGCTTGACCAGGTATGGGTTCTAAACTGATGCTGCATACTCCAATATGGCTATATCGACCTGACGTACACGATATACAGAGTCTTGAACGATTCCTTACTGATATGTCGGAATGCTCTTTTTAGGTTTGCTAGGCACCCATTTTCTGCAGCAGTTATTTGGGTGAAGTGCACCTCAGATGTGCTCAGTATTATACTCACACCAACATCCTTTTTCTTGGGTGAGGTTTGTAGTCTTTGGCCCCTTAGACTGCACTCTGTCTGCGATCTTCTTTGCTCTTCTCCAATCTTCATGATTTTGTACTTGGTGGGGTTGAACTATAGGAGCCAGTTTCTAGACCAGGCCTGCAGGCTGTCCAGAGTTCTTTGTAGTTCTGCCTAGTCCTCCTCCGATTGAATTCTCCTCATTAATTTCACATCATCTGGAAACAGGGACACTTCTGAATCTATTCCTTCCGTCATGTCATTCACATATACCAGAAACAGCACCGGTCCTAGGACTGAACCCTGCGGAATCCCACTCGTCACAGGTGCCCACTCTGACACCTCGTCACGTACTGTGTCTCACTGATGCCTTCCCATCAGGCATTCTCTAATCCGTTGCACTACCTTCCCTGTTATACCTCCCTGGTCCTCCAGCTTATGCACTATTCTTTTGTGTAGAACTTTGTCAAAAGCCTTGTTACAGTCCAAGAAAATGCAGCTACCCACCCCTGTCTTTCTCTCTTACCTTACTGCTGTCACCTTGTCATAGAACTCCAGTAGGTTTTTGACACACGATTTCCCGTCCCTGTATATGTGCTGGTTGTCGTTGATAGGTGCTCCACTACTCTTCTCTTGATAATCTTCTCCATGACTTTGCATACTATACATGTCAATGACACTCTTCTGTAGTTTAATGCTGCGTGTCTGTCTCCTTTCTTAAAAGTGTGGACTACATTTGCTGTTTTCCATACCTCAGGTAGCCGCCCTGTTTCGATAGATGTATTGAAGATTGTTGTTAGTGGTACACAGAGCGCCTCTGTTCCCTCTCTCAGGACTCATGAAGAGATGTTGTCCGACCCCATAGCCTTTGAGGTATCTAGTTCGCTTAGCAGCCTCTTCACCTCCTCCTCGGTTATATGTATTGTGTCCAGCACTTAATGGTGTACCCACCACTAATTTTTCTGGAGTCCTTTCTCTCTCCTCTATGAATACTTCTTTGAATCTCATGTTGAGCTCCTCACATACTTCTCGTTCATTTCTTGTGATCTCCCTTTATTCCTTCCTCAGCATGATTACCTGGTCCTTAACTGTTGTTTTCCTCCTAATGTGACTGTACAACAGCTTCGGGTCAGACTTGGCTTTTGCTGCTGTGTCATTTTTGTATTACCGCTGGCCTCCCTCCTTATCTGAGCATATACATTTCTGGCTCTTCGACTAATCTCCTTATTTTCCTGGGTCCTTTGCCTTCTATACATCTTCCATTCTCTAGGTTTTGGCCTCTCTACACCTTTGGGTGAACCAAGGGCTCGTTCTGGCTTTCTCATTATTTCTGTTTCCCTTGGGTACAAACCTCTCCGCTGCTTCCTTGCATATTTTTGTCCCTGTCAGTTCTCTGTTCCACTGAACCTCGTGCAGAAAATTCCTCATGCCTGTGTAATTCCCTTTCTTGTAGTTTGGCTTCATTTGTCCTGCCCTTCCTGCTTCTCTCTATACTTGTATCTCTATTATGTATTCGAAGCTTAGAACCACGTGATCACTAGCCCCGAGGGGTCTTTCATGTGCGATGTCCTCAATATCTGCACTACTCAAAGTGAATACGTACTAGGTCCAGTCTTGCTGGTACCGTACCCTCCTCTCTCTCTGGTAGTGTTCCTTACGTGTTGATGCATGAGGTTTTCCAGTACCACTTCTATCATCTTAGCCCTCCACGTTTCTGGGACCCCATGTGGCTCTAGGTTTTCCCAGTCAAATTCTTTGTGATTGAAGTCACCCACAATCAGTAGGTTTGCCCTGCCCATGTGCGCAGGGCAAAGTGTATGTATGTGTGTGTGTGTGTACTCACCTAATTGTACTCACCTAATTGTGGTTGCAGGGGTCGAGACTCAGCTCCTGGCCCCGCCTCTGCGCTGCCCGCTACTGGGTATCTGCTCTCCCTGCACCCATGAGCTTTATCATACCTCGTTTTAAAACTGTGTATGGTTCCTGCCTCCACTATGTCTTTCTCTAGACTATTCCACTTCCTGACTACTCTGTGGCTGAAGAAATGCTTCCTAACATCCCTTTGACTCATCTGAGTCTTCAGCTTCCAGTTGTGTCCCCTTGTTTCTGTGTTCCCTCTCTGGAACATCCTGTCACTGTCTACCTTGTCGATTCCCTGCAGTATTTTGTATGTCGTTATCATGTCTCCTCTGACCCTTCTTTCCTCCAGTGTTGTTAGTCATATTTCCCTCAACCTTTCTTCATAGGACAGACCCCTGAGTTGTGGAACTAACCTTGTCGCAAACCTTTGCACTTTCTCTAGTTTCTTTATGTGCTTGACCAGGTGTGGGTTCCAGACTGGTGCTGCATATTCTAGTATGGGCCTGACGTACACGGTGTACAGTGTCTTAAACGAGTCCTTGTTAAGGTAACGGAACGCTAGTCTTAGGTTTGCCAGTCGCCCATATGCTGCCGCAGTTATCTGGTTGATGTGTGCCTCCGGAGACGTGCTTGGCGTTATACTCACCCCAAGGTCTTTCTCCTTTTCCGAGGTTTGTAGCCTTTGTCCTCCTAGCCTGTACTCTGTCAGCGGTCTTCTTTGCCCTTCTCCGATCTTCATGACTTTGCATTTGGTGGGATTGAATTCGAGAAGCCATTTGCTAGACCAGATTTCAAGCTTGTCCAGGTCTGTTTGAAGTCCTGCTTGGTCCTCCTCCGATGTGATTCTCCTCATTAATTTCACATCATCTGCGAACAGAGACACTTCTGAGTCTATCCCATCTGTCATGTCATTTACATATACCAAGAATAACACTGGTCCTAGGACTGACCCGGCGGAACGCCGCTCGTCACAGGTGCCCACTGTGATACCTCATCACGCACCATGACCCGTTGTTGCCTCCCTGTGAGGTATTCCCTGATCCATTCCAGTGCCCTTCCTGTTATACGTGCTTCTTCCTCCAACTTCTTTACTAATCTCATGTGAGGAACTGTGTCGAAGGCCTTCCTGCAGTCCAGGAAAATGCAATCAACCCACCCTTCTCTCTCTTGCCTTACCTCTGTTACTTTATCATAGAACTCTAGGAGGTTTGTTACACAGGATTTGCCTTCCCGGAATCCGTGCTGCCTGGTGTTTATTATCCTGTTCAGCTCGAGCTGCTCCACCATTCTTTTCCTGATGATTTTCTCCAGGACTTTGCACACTATACATGTAAGTGATACCGGTCTATAGTTTAGTGCCTCTTTTCTGTCTCCTTTTTTAAAGATGGGGACTACGTTGGCCTCCTTCCATACCTCAGGTAACTGCCCATTTTCAAGGGATGTGTTGAATATTATGGTAAGTGGCACACTCAGTATCTCAGCTCCTTCCCGAAGAACCCACGGGGAGATGTTGTCCGGACCCATCGCTTTTGAGGTATCAAGGTCACTGAGTAACTGCTTCACCTCCTCCTCAGTTGTGTGTGTGCCCTCTAGCACTTGATACATCCCTTGTTGGTGGCGCACCCCATCCTGTCTACCTAGCTGCCTTGCTTCCTCCACTGTGAATACTTCCTTAAACCTCAAGTTGAGCTCCTCACATACCTCTTGATCGTTACTTGTGAGTTCCCCATCTTTTCTCCTCAGCCTTATCACCTGGTCTTTAACTGTTGTCTTCCTTCTGATGTGACTGTACATCAGTTTCGGGTCGGACTTAACTTTCGATGCTATGTCATTTTCGTACTGTTTCTGGGCTTCCCTCCGTACCTGTGCATACTCGTTTCTAGCTCTTCTACTAATCTCTTTGTTTACTTGGGTTCTTTGCCTTCTGTACCTTTTCCATTCTCTGACACTCTTGGTCTTTGCCTCCCTGCACCTTTGGGTAAACCAGGGGCTCTTTCTGGCCTTCCCGTTTAATCTTTTTCCTCTGGGTATAAACCGGTCCTCTGCCTCTTTGCACTTTGCCCCTACGTATTCCATCATTTCACTTATTGTCTGTCCGTCCATTTCCCTTTTCCACTGAACCTCCTGCAGGAAATTCTTCATGCCTGTGTAGTTCCCTCTTTTAAAATCTGGTTTGTCTCTTTCTGTACTGTTTTCCCTCTCCACCTGTAGCTCTACAATGTACTCAAAGCTCAGCACCATATGGTCGCTGGCTCCCAGGGGGCTCTCATGTGTTATGTCTTCAATATCTGAGCTGTTCAGGGTGAATACAAGGTCTAGTCTTGCTGGTTCATCTTCTCCTCTCACTCTGGTCGTGTCCCAGACATGTTGGTGCATCAGGTTTTCCAGTACCACGTCCATCATCTTGGCTCTCCAAGTTTCTGGACCCCCACGTGGTTCTTGGTTCTCCCAGTCGATCTCCCTGTGGTTGAAATCGCCCAAGACCAGTAGCTCCGCTCTGCTCATGTGCGCTTTTCTTGCCACCTCCGCCAGAGTGTCCACCATCGCTCTGTGTGTGTGTGTGTGTGTGTGTGTGTGTGTGGGTGTGTGTGTGTGTGTGTGTGTGTGTGTGTGTGTGTGTGTGTGTGTGTTTCTGCCGGAAACCTATCTTAAGCTTTCATCTCTGCCAGCAGACCCTATGTATGACCTCTCATATTAATTATCTCCCTTACATGGCGTAGAAAACACCAGGTATAGGTGAAAATGGATTATTCTCTCTGAAAAACAGTGCAGACTATTCTGTTCCACTGACATCCCCGACATTTACAGATTATCATTGGTCAAATTAAATCTTCACTTCCACCGATGACATACCAAGTTTCGCCAAGGCCGAGAGTCAGCTGAGAGAGTCAGCTGAGAGAGTCAGCTGAGAGAGTCAGCTGAGAGAGTCAGCTGAGAGAGTCAGCTGAGAGTGTCAGCTGATCCAGAGGTAACAATCTGGTGTCTGAGACTTCTATGCAAGCTGCTGCTGCTGCTGCTGCTGCTGCTGCTGCTGGTGGTGGTGGTGCTGCTGCTGCTGCTGCTCTGGTTTATTCGTCAGGAAACAGAAGTGTTTTCTGACACTAATCTTAGTCAGACCTGTTTTGTGGTAAAGTATTCGCTGGCGGCCCCAGCTAAGTTTCATACCAGACTTAAATAAACGAAGAATCACTTCATGATAGATCATCCAAAGATAAGATCACACTTTACTGACATTCTAAAAAAACAATTTCTTTCTAACAACGAGTTTTATATAAACTCTTTTCTTTTAACATGGCGCCCAAGATTGTTACAGTGCAACAAAATAATAATTATTAAGATATTCTATATTTACATTATGCTGTAAGTATTTTTCTTCATTAAATTTATATATATATATATATATATATATATATATATATATATATATATATATATATATATATATATATATATATATATATATATATTTAAGATTTAAAAAAACATTAATAAATATATAACCACAAATTAAGGTAAGTATTTTTGTATTTTTGTATTAGTGCCTAAATATGCACTAATACTAAAATTAATATAAAAATGAGAAAAAATTCCCTAATAGGAACCTTGGCAAGTACATAATTATTCTCCATAATTAACAAAGGCCTGGCAAGTACCTAAGTACATCACTAACAGACTCTGGCAAATACTCAACAAAATATTAAAAAACACAAAAACTCATCAATGTATCAAACCTATACAGCCACATCACGGCCCGTGAGAAGGATGTCCCAGCACTACATGACCTCAGGATGTCCCAGCACTACATGACCTCAGGATGTCCCAGCACTACATGACCTCAGGATGTCCCACCACTACATGACCTCAGGATGTCCCAGCACTACATGACCTCAGGATGTCCCAGCACTACATGACCTCAGGATGTCCCAGCACTACATGACCTCAGGATGTCCCAGCACTACATGACCTCAGGATGTCCCAGCACTACATGACCTCAGGATGTCCCAGCACTACATGACCTCAGGATGTCCCAGCACTACATGACCTCAGGATGTCCCAGCACTACATGACCTCAGGATGTCCCAGCACTACATGACCTCAGGATGTCCCAGCACTACATGACCTCAGGATGTCCCAGCACTACATGACCTCAGGATGTCCCAGCACTACATGACCTCAGGATGTCCCAGCACTACATGACCTCAGGATGTCCCAGCACTACATGACCTCAGGATGTCCCAGCACTACATGACCTCAGGATGTCCCAGCACTACATGACCTCAGGATGTCCCAGCACTACATGACCTCAGGATGTCCCAGCACTACATGACCTCAGGATGTCCCAGCACTACATGACCTCAGGATGTCCCAGCACTACATGACCTCAGGATGTCCCAGCACTACATGACCTCAGGATGTCCCACCACTACATGACCTCAGGATGTCCCACCACTACATGACCTCAGGATGTCCCAGCACTACATGACCTCAGGATGTCCCAGCACTACATAACCTCAGTTCCCGGTGTCTCGATGCACACAGTGTGAATAATAATAATATAATATCTTTACTTCTACAAGTACAGACCATAGCTGACATCAATGACATACTACTATATAGAAAGCCGCTTGTTATGCTGAGCATTTCGGGCAAATTAGGTCAGTTTTGTCCCAGGATGCGACCCACACCAGTCGACTAACACCCAGGTACCCATTTTACTTATGGGTGAACATGGACAACCAGTGTAAGGAAACACTCCCAATGTTTCTACCCTCGCCGGGAATTGAACCCGGAACCTCGCCGTGTAAAGAGAGAGCTTTAGCCACCAGGCAACGGGGCACCGTGGCCGTGTGGCATAAGCTTGTAATGCAGTCGAATACAAGTGCTGAAGATCTGAAGCCTTTGAGGAGAGGCTTTCACAAGTCATCATGTGGAAACTTATTTCCAATTTTCTCAAGTAAAATTGGTAAATATTGACATTCACGAACCAAAACTAATTCAAAACTTTTCAAAGAGATCACAGGGATCAATATCCTAAAATATACAAGCACATTAAGCATGAAGCTGCTCGGCATGAGAGGGCTGAAGATAATTAGATTTAACAATAAGAAAGTCTTGCATGAAAGCCGGTATTCAAGGTTTCCAAATTTACTCCATAATAAAAATCAAATTTGGACCTATCCAGGTCAAAATAAATCCATCATTTTCTCTAAGTGCGATTGACCAGATGTTAAGTAAATGAGTACGAAAATAATTAGGTAAGTTTTATTTAAACTTCATGAATATTAAAAATAGTTTTTTTAATGGTCTTAAAACCACATAGATGTTATAGGCAGAAGAAATTACATTATGTAGATTAAACTTTGGGAAAGTTAGTTAAGTCTAACACTGGGACTTGTTTCTGATCTGAAAAGACATTCTCCAGTTAGTTCACGTGAACCAATTTGATTAGTAAAATTGGCACAATAAAACTTAACCTAAAATCAAAGTAAAGCATCGCTTGAAGAAAACACATCAGCACTAAAAGTTTAAAGCCGATCAGAAAATGCATTCTCCTGTTATTGCATAGAACAAAACAAAATTTTCACCTATCCAGCCTAATGCCAAGAAATGTTTCAGGCTGTACGTAAGTTGTATCAGTCGTACGTAAGTTGTATCAGTCGTACGTAAGTTGTATCAGTCGTACGTAAGTTGCATCAGTCGTACGTAAGTTGTATCAGTCGTACGTAAGTTGCATCAGTCGTACGTAAGTTGTATCAGTCGTACGTAAGTTGCATCAGTCGTACGTAAGTTGTATCAGTCGTACGTAAGTTGTATCAGTCGTACGTAAGTTGTATCAGTCGTACGTAAGTTGTATCAGTCGTACGTGATTGATAACGTTCATAATTCTTTTATTTTAATTGCAGACAATAGCTAAACCCTACTGGTTTAGCAGCTGTGCAATGGGGGATACTCAGATTCGATCGAAGGAAGGGGAGATTAAGTCCGGTTCTTTGGATCAAGAGCCCCTAACTATCATCAAAGCAAAATAATGCAATAATGATAATGTAATAATAAAATACATTTCTAGATTATAAGTGGCACCTGGAGACTCCACTAACAACACTAACCTTCCCTGGAGACTCCACTAACAACACTAACCTTCCCTGGAGACTCCACTAACAACACTAACCTTCCCTGGAGACTCCACTAACAACATTAACCTTCCCTGGAGACACCACTAACAACACCAACCTTCCCTGGAGACTCCACTAACAACACCAACCTTCCCTGGAGACTCCACTAACAACACTAACCTTCCCTGGAGACTCCACTAACAACACCAACCTTCCCTGGAGACTCCACTAACAACACCAACCTTCCCTGGAGACTCCACTAACAACACTAACCTTCCCTGTAGACACCACTAACAACACCAACCTTCCCTGGAGACTCCACGAACAATACCAACCTTCCCTGGAGACTCCACGAACAACACCAACCTTCCATGGAGACTCCACGAACAATACCAACCTTCCCTGGAGACTCCACTAACAACACCAACCTTCCCTGGAGACTCCACTAACAACACTAACCTTCCCTGGAGACACCACTAACAACACCAACCTTCCCTGGAGACTCCACGAACAATACCAACCTTCCCTGGAGACTCCACGAACAACACCAACCTTCCCTGGAGACTCCACGAACAATACCAACCTTCCCTGGAGACTCCACTAACAACACCAACCTTCCCTGGAGACTCCACGAACAATACCAACCTTCCCTGGAGACTCCACTAACAACACCAACCTTCCCTGGAGACTCCACTAACAACACCAACCTTCCCTGGAGACTCCACGAACAATACCAACCTTCCCTGGAGACTCCACTAACAACACCAACCTTCCCTGGAGACTCCACGAACAACACCAACCTTCCCTGGAGACTCCACGAACAATACCAACCTTCCCTGGAGACTCCACTAACAACACCAACCTTCCCTGGAGACTCCACGAACAACACCAACCTTCTCTGGAGACTCCACGAACAACACCAACCTTCCTTGGAGACTCCACTAACAACACCAACCTTCCTGGAGATCCACGAACAATCCAACCTTCCTGGAGACTCCACAACACTAACCTTCCCTGGAGACTCCACGAACAACACCAACCTTCTCTGGAGACTCCACGAACAACACCAACCTTCCTGGAGACTCCACTAACAACACCAACCTTCCCTGGAGACTCCACGAACAACACTAACCTTCCCTGGAGACTCCACTAACAACACTAACCTTCCCTGGAGACTCCACGAACAACACCAACCTTCCCTGGAGACTCCACTAACAACACTAACCTTCCCTGGAGACTCCACGAACAACACCAACCTTCCCTGGAGACTCCACTAACAACACCAACCTTCCCTGGAGACTCCACTAACAACACTAACCTTCCCTGGAGACTCCACTAACAACACCAACCTTCCCTGGAGACTCCACGAACAACACCAACCTTCCCTGGAGACTCCACTAACAACACCAACCTTCCCTGGAGACTCCACTAACAACACTAACCTTCCCTGGAGACTCCACGAAGAACACCAACCTTCCCTGGAGACTCCACTAACAATACCAACCTTTCCTGGAGACTCCAAGAACAACACCAACCTTCCCTGGAGACTCCACGAACAACACCAACCTTCCTGGAGACTCCACAACAACATAACCTTCCCTGGAGACTCCACAACAAACAACCTTCCTGGAGACTCACAACAACACCAACCTTCCTGGAGACTCCACAACAACACAACCTTCCTGGAGACTCACACAACACCAACCTTCCTGGACTCCATAACACACAACCTTCCTGGGACTCACGAACAACACCACCTTCTGGACTCACTAACAACCCAACCTTTGGACTCCAACAACACCAACCTTCCTGGAGACTCCACAACAACACAACCTTCCTGGAGACTCCAGACAACACTAACCTTCCCTGGAGACTACCGAACAACACCAACCTTCCTGGAACTCACTAACAACACCAACCTTCCTGGAGACTCACAACACCTAACCTTCCTGGAGACTCACTAACAACACAACCTTCCTGGAGACTACGAAAACACAACCTTCCTGGAGACTCACTAACAACACTAACCTTCCTGGAACTCACAACAACACCAACCTTCCTGGACTCCACAACAACACAACCTTCCTGGAACTCCACAACAACACTAACCTTCCTGAGACTCCAACAACACAACCTTCCCTGGAGACTCCACACACACACCTTCCTGGACTCCACAACAACACCACCTTCTGAGATCCAACAACACCAACCTTCCTGACTCCACTAACAACACCAACCTTCCCTGGGCTCACACAACACAACCTTCCCTGGAGACTCACGAAACACCAACCTTCCTGGAGACTCCACTAACAAACCAACCTTCCTGGAGACTCCAGAACAACACCAACCTTCCTGAGACTCACTAACAACACAACCTTCCTGGAGACTCCAGAAACACCAACCTTCCTGGAGACTCACACGACAGAACACCAACCTTCCTGGAGACTCCACAACAACAAACCTTCCCTGGAACTCCAGAACAACACCAACCTTCCTGGAACTCCAAACACATAACTTCCTGGAACTCAAACAACCAACCTTCCTGGGCTCCAAACACACTAACCTTCCTGGAACTCCAAACAACACACCTTCCTGAGACTAAAAACTAACCTTCCTGAGACTCAAAAAACACAACCTTGACTCCAAACAACCTAACCTTCCTGACTCAAAAAACACAACCTCCTGGAGCTCAACAAACAACCTTCCCCAAACAACAAACCTCCTGAACTCCACAACAACACTAACCTTCCTGGAGACTCCACAACAACACTAACCTTCCCTGGAGACTCCACGAACAACACCAACCTTCCTGGAGACTCAGAACAACACAACCTCCTGGAACTCCAAACAACACAACCTTCCCTGGAGACTCCAGAACAACACAACCTTCCTGGAGACTCCACTAACAACACCAACCTTCCCTGGAGACTCCACGAACAACACCAACCTTCCCTGGAGACTCCAGAACAACCAACCTTCCTGGAGACTCCACTAACAACACTAACCTTCCCTGGAGACTCCAGAACAACACCAACCTTCCTGGAGACTCCACAACAACACAACCTTCCCTGGAGACTCCACGAACAACACCAACCTTCCCTGGAGACTCCACGACAAACCAACCTTCCCTGGACTCCACTAACAACACAACCTTCCCTGGAGACTCCACGAACAACACCAACCTTCCTGGAGACTCCACGAACAACACCAACCTTCCCTGGAGACTCCACGAACAAACCAACCTTCCTGGAGACTCCACGAACAACACCAACCTTCCCTGGAGACTCCACGAACAACACTCAACCTTCCCTGGAGACTCCACGAACAACACCAACCTTCCCTGGAGACTCCACTAACAACACTAACCTTCCCTGGAGACTCCACGAACAACACCAACCTTCCCTGGAGACTCCACTAACAACACCAACCTTCCCTGGAGACTCCACGAACAACACCAACCTTCCCTGGAGACTCCACTAACAACACTAACCTTCCCTGGAGACTCCACGAACAACACTAACCTTCCCTGGAGACTCCACTAACAACACTAACCTTCCTGGAGACTCCACGAACAACACTAACCTTCCCTGGAGACTCCAACAACACTAACCTTCCCTGGAGACTCCAAGAACAACATTAACCTTCCCTGGAGACTCCAAGAACAACACTAACCTCTCCTGGAGACTCCAAGAACAACACTAACCTTCCCTGGAGACTCCAAGAACAACACTAACCTCTCCTGGAGACTCCAAGAACAACACTAACCTTCCCTGGAGACTCCAAGAACAACACCAACCTTCCCTGGAGACTCCACTAACAACACAACCTTCCCTGGAGACTCCACAGAACAACACTAACCTTCCCTGGAGACTCCACTAACAACACCAACCTTCCCTGGAGACTCCAAGAACAACCAACCTTCCCTGGAGACTCCACTAACAACACCAACCTTCCTGGAGACTCCACTAACAACACCAACCTTCCTGGAGACTCCACTAACAACACTAACCTTCCCTGGAGACTCCACTAACAACACTAACCTTCCCTGGAGACTCACGAACATAATCACCAACCTTCCTGGAGACTCACTAACAACTCAACCTTCCCTGGAGACTCCACGAACAACACTAACCTTCCTGGAGACTCACTAACACACTCAACCTTCCCTGGAGACTCCACTAACAACACAACCTTCCCTGGAGCTCAGAACATACCACCTGGATCACTAACAACACTAACCTTCCCTGGAGACTCCAAGAACAACACTAACCTTCCCTGGAGACTCCAAGAACAACACTAACCTTCCCTGGAGACTCCACTAACAACACCAACCTTCCCTGGAGACTCCACTAACAACACTAACCTTCCCTGGAGACTCCACGAACAACACTAACCTTCCCTGGAGACTCCAATAACAACACTAACCTTCCAAAAATTGCAAATTGTATTGTGGTAATACTAAAAAAGCTCTATATAAACTTAATTATTATATATTTCAGTTTTTCACATTCATATTTATTTAAAAGTTTTTACAATCTTGCAAGTAAATACTTGGTATTTATTTTGTTGAGAAATTCCACTTTGATAAAATTATTTAAAAAAATTGTGAGGTTGGCAGCCAGACAGCAGACATCTTCCAATTAAGATACCGCAGAGTCTTTGTGGTTTAAAGCAGAGCGGAAGAGCCATTCTCTATTACCAAGACAACAACATATTTAATACAGCTGGTAAACTGACAGTATCACAGCTCAAGGTGATATCGATGCTTTCTCTTAATAACGCCCCTCAACGGTGAAAGTTTGAAGCTTTCTCTTAATAACGCCCCTCAACAGTGAAACTTTGAAGTTTTCTCTTAATAACGCCCCTTAACGGCGAAAGTTTTAAGTTTTCTCTTAATAACGCCCCTCAACGGTGAAAGTTTGAAGCTTTCTCTTAATAACGCCCCTCAACGGTGAAACTTTGAAGCTTTCTCTTAATAACGCCCCTCAACGGTGAAAGTTTGAAGCTTTCTCTTAATAACGCCTCTCAACGGTGAAACTTTGGAGTTTTCTGTTAATAACGCCCCTCAACGGTGAAACTTTGAAGTTTTCTCTTAATAACGCCCCTTAACGGCGAAAGTTTTAAGTTTTCTCTTAATAACGCCCCTCAACGGTGAAAGTTTGAAGCTTTCTCTTAATAACGCCTCTCAACGGTGAAAGTTTGAAGCTTTCTCTTAATAACGCCTCTCAACGGTGAAACTTTGGAGTTTTCTGTTAATAACGCCCCTCAACGGTGAAAGTTTGAAGCTTTCTCTTAATAACGCCCCTCAACAGTGAAAGTTTGAAGCTTTCTCTTAATAACGCCCCTTAACGGTAAAACTTTGAAATTTTCTGTTAATAACGCCCCTCAACGGTGAAAGTTTGAAGCTTTCTCTCAATAACACCCCTCAACGGTGAAAGTTTGAAGTTTTCTCTTAATAACACCCCTCAACTGTGAAAGTTTGAAGTTTTCTCTTAATAATACCCCTTAACGGTGAAAGTTTGAAGCTTTCTCTTAATAACGCCCTCAACAGTGAAAGTTTGAAATTTTCTCTTAATAACGCCCCTCAACGGTGAAAGTTTGAAGCTTTCTCTAAATAACGCCTCTCAACGGTGAAAGTTTGAAGCTTTCTCTTAATAACGCCTCTCAACGGTGAAACTTTGAAGCTTTCTCTTAATAACGCCTCTCAACGGTGAAACTTTGAAGTTTTCTGTTAATAACGCCCCTCAACGGTGAAACTTTGAAGTTTTCTGTTAATAACGCCCCTCAACGGTGAAAGTTTGAAGCTTTCTCTTAATAACGCCCCTCAACAGTGAAAGTTTGAAGCTTTCTCTTAATAACGCCTCTCAACGGTGAAAGTTTGAAGCTTTCTCTTAATAACGCCCCTCAACAGTGAAAGTTTGAAGCTTTCTCTTAATAACGTCTCTCAACGGTGAAAGTCTCAAGCTTTCTCCAATAATTGATTTGATTCCGAAGATTCCAAGTTTTTAAACAATTTCAGTACAATTTCAGTTTGTATCTTCTCAGAGTAAACTTATGAGGTGTCTTTCTCTCTATTGAATACATTATCATTAATATTATGAAGCCTGTCAGAAGAAGCATATTTTAATCATTGAATATAAATGAATATCACTATTTAGTCAAACTGGAAATTTTGACTTATGCCACTATACGAGTGGATAAAATTTGAAGCCTATCAGAAGAGGCATTTTGCAGATATAACAGATTCCAACGATTCTAATTTTTGTTATTAATGTATCTTTCTGTATCAAAAAGTAAGAAGTTACGCAAATAAAACTTGATGGGCATTATGTTGACATCAACCATTAAATACTGAAACTATTCAGAAGAATTGAACTGAAATTTACGTAATCTAATTTATTGGTTAATGCGTTCTAGCTTCTCGTTACACATGTTATTGTCAGTGTTTACTCATTACCTTCGTTGGATTAAGAGACTGTTTTTGAACGTTTTAAGCGACGCCACTGAGAGTGATGGAAGTTACTGTAACAATTACATTACACTGGGAACGAGTTCAGCAACTCTGCTCACAAGACATGTCAACACGTCAACACGTCAACACGTCAACACGTCAACACGTCAACATATGAACATGTCAACATGTCAACACGTCAACACGTCAACACGTCAACATATCAACATATCAACATGTCAACATGTCAACATATCAACATGTCAACATATCAACATGTCAACATGCTTAACTGTTCCATGAATTTGTACTTAGTTACCACATGCATGAGCTGAAATTTTGAAGTCCATAGGAGGAGACATTCTCAAATTATGTGCGAAACAAAAACGAAAGTTGGAGGAAAAAAATAAGAAAAACAAAACAAAATATTGAAGTAGCCTCTTCAAGGTTCCGTTACGGAGTTACTAAGTCACTAAGTTCCTAAGTCACTAAGTTACTAAGTCACTAAGTTACTAAGTCACTAAGTTACTAAGTCACTAAGTTACTAAGTCACTAAGTTACTAAGTCACTAAGTTACTAAGTCACTAAGTTACTAAGTCACTAAGTTACTAAGTCACTAAGTTACTAAGTCACTAAGTTACTAAGTCACTAAGTTACTAAGTCACTAAGTTACTAAGTCACTAAGTTACTAAGTCACTAAGTTACTAAGTCACTAAGTTACTAAGTCACTAAGTTACTAAGTCACTAAGTTACTAAGTCACTAAGTTACTAAGTCACTAAGTTACTAAGTCACTAAGTTACTAAGTCACTAAGTTACTAAGTCACTAAGTTACTAAGTCACTAAGTTACTAAGTCAAATAAAAGTTTTATTACAATTTAACGATGTCTACTTTTATTTTTCAAACTCAAAACTTTTCCACATTCTTTCCTGATTATTTTACGACCTGTAGAACAAAAAAAAAAATATATTGAAACATCAATTTGCATACAACACTGAAGCATTTTTCAAAATAAACAATTAACTCACCCTCCGTGTGTACGTACAACGACCCTCCATATTTATGTCAGAACAATCATGCAGATTCCTGCACTATAATAAATAATTAAATACAGCACAAAATACAAATCTGCATGACGTGTGTGTACTCACCTAGTTGTACTCACCTAGTTGTGGTTGCAGGGGTCGAGTCACAGCTCCTGGCTCCGCCTCTTCACTGGCCGCTACTGGGTCACTCTCCCTGCGCCATGAGCTTTATCATACCTCTTCTTAAAGCTATGTATGGAACCTGCCTTCACTACATCGCTTCCCAAACTATTCCACTTCCCGACCACTCTGTGACTGAAGAAATACTTCCTAACATCCCTGTGATTCATCTGAGTCTTCAACTTCCAACTGTGTCCCCTTGTTGCTGTGTCCCATCTCTGGCGCATTCTGTCTTTGTCCACCTTGTCAATTCCTCTCAGTATCTTATATGTCGTTATCATGTCCCCCCTATCTCTCCTGTCCTCCAGTGTCGTCAAGTCGATTTCCCTTAACCTCTCCTCGTAGGACATACTCCTTAGCTCCGGGACTAGTCTTGTTGCAAACCTTTGCACTTTCTCTAGCTTCTTTACGTGCTTGGCTAGGTGTGGGTTCCAAACTGGTACTGCATACTCCAGTATGGGCCTAACGTACACAGTATACAGGGTCCTGAATGATTCTTTATTAAGATATCGGAATGCTGTTCTTAAGTTTGCTAGGCGCCCGTATGCTGCAGCAGTTATTTGGTTGATGTGCGCCTCAGGAGATGTGCCTGGTGTTATACTCACCCCAAGATCTTTTTCCTTGATTGAGGTTTGTAGTCTCTGGCCCCCTAGACTGTACTCTGTCTGCGGTCTTCTTTGCCCTTCCCCGATCTTCATGACTTTGCACTTGGTGGGGTTGAACTCCAGGAGCCAATTGCTGCACCAGGCTTGCAGCCTGTCCAGATCCCTTTGTAGTTCTGCTTGATCCTCGTCCGATTGAATTCTTCTCATCAACTTCACATCATCTGCAAACAGGGACACTTCAGAGTCTATTCCTTCTGTCATGTCGTTCACAAATACCAGAAACAGCACCGGTCCTAGGACTGACCCCTGTGGAACCCCACTCGTCACCGGCGCCCACTCTGACACCTCGCCACGTACCATGACTCGCTGTTGTCTTCCTGACAGGTATTCCCTGATCCACTGTAGTGCCTTCCCTGTTACCCCTGCCTGGTCCTCCAGCTTCTGCACTAATCTCTTGTGTGGAACTGTGTCAAACGCCTTCTTACAGTCCAAGAATATGCAATCTACACACCCCTCTCTCTTTTGTCTTACTGCTGTCACCCTGTCGTAGAACTCCAGTAGGTTTGTGACACAGGATTTCCCGTCCCTGAAACCGTGTTGGCCGTTGTTGATGAGATCATTCCTTTCTAGG
Organism: Cherax destructor; assembly: GCA_009830355.1. Classification (NCBI taxonomy): domain Eukaryota; kingdom Metazoa; phylum Arthropoda; class Malacostraca; order Decapoda; family Parastacidae; genus Cherax; species Cherax destructor. The sequence continues at coordinate 26,078 of WNWK01024916.1, forward strand.
TGTTCCACCACTCTTCTGCTGATTATCTTCTCCATGACCTTGCATACTATACATGTCAGTGACACTGGTCTGTAGTTTAGTGCTACGTTCCTGTCTCCTTTTTTAAAAATTGGAACTACATTTGCTGTCTTCCATACCTCAGGTAGTTGCCCTGTTTCGATAGATGTGTTGAAGATTGTTGTTAAGGGTACACATAGCTCCTCTGCTCCCTCTCTCAGGACCCATAGTGAGATGTTATCCGGCCCCATCGCCTTTGAGGTATCTAGCTCTCTTAGTAGCCTCTTCACTTCCTCCTCAGTTGTGTGTATTGTGTCCAGCACCTGATGGTGTACCCTACCTCTTCTCCTTTCTGGAGGCCCTTCTATCTCCTCTGTGAACACCTCTTTGAATCTCGGGTTGAGCTCCTCACACACTTCGTGGTCATTTATTGTGTGTGTGTGTGTGTGTGTGTGTGTGTGTTATTTACCATTTTGTCCTAGGCACATGTCGATTAGACACTAGGCCTGTTGTATGTGTGTGTGTGTGTGTGTGTGTGTGTGTAAGGAAACACTTCGAAATGTTTCCGCCCCGATGGGAATCGAACCCGGGCCCTCCGTGCGTGAAGCGAAAGCTTTAGCCACCAGGCTAAAGCGTGTGTACTCACCTAATTGTGGTTGCAGGGGTCGAGACTCAGCTCCTGTGTGTGTGTGTGTGTGAGTGTGTGTGTGTTTGTGTGTGTGTATGTGTGTGTGCTAGTTACCATTTTGTCCTAGGCACATGTCGATTAGACACTAGGCCTGTTGTATGTATGTGTGTGTGTAACGAAACACTTCGAAATGTTTCGGCCCCGCAGGGAATTGAACCCGGGCCCTCCGTGCGTGAAGCAAGAGCGCTAGCCACCATGCCATCAGGACGTGTGTGTGTGTGTGTGTGTGTGTGTGTGAGTGTGTGTGTACTCACCTAGTTGTGGTTGCAGGGGTCGAGTCATAGCTCCTGTGTGTGTGAGTGTGTGTGTACTCACCTAGTTGTTGTTGCAGGGGTCGAGTCATAGCACCTGTGTGTGTGTGTGTGTATGTGTGTGTGTGTGTTTGTACTCACCTAATTGTACTCACCTAATTGTGGTTTCAGGGGTCGAGACTCAGCTCCTGGCCCCACCTCTTCGCTGTCCGCTACTGGGACTCTGCTCTCCCTGCTCCATTAGCTTTATCATACCTTGTCTTAAAACTATGTATGGTTCCCGCCTCCACTATATCGTTCGCTAGACTATTCCACTTCCTAACTACTCTATATCTGAAGAAGTGCTTCCTAAAATCCCTTTGACTCATCTGAGTCTTCAGCTTCCAGTTGTGTCCCCTTGTTTCTCTGTTCCCTCTCTGGAACATCCTGTCACTATTTACCTTGTCAATTCCCCGCAGTATTTTGTATGTCGTTATCATGTCTCCTCTAACCCTTCTGTCCTCCAGTGTTGTTAGTCCTATTTCCCTCAATCTTTCTTCATAGGGCAGTCCCCTGAGTTGTGGAACTAGCCTTGTCGCCAACCTTTGCACTTTCTCTAATTTCTCGACATGCTTGACCAGGTGTGGGTTCCAGACTGGTACTGCACACTCTAGTACGGGCCTGACGTACACGGTGTACAGTGTCTTGAACGATTCCTTGTTAAGGTAACGGAACGCTAATCTTAGGTTTGCCAGTCGCCCATATGCTGCCGCGGTTATCTGGTTGATGTGTGTTTCCGGGGACGTGCTTGGCGTTATACTCACCCAAGGTCTTTCTCCTTGATGAGATTTGTAGCCTTTGTCCACCTAGCCTGTACTCTGTCAGCGGTCTTCTTGCCCTTCTCCGATCTTCATGACTTTGCATTTGGTGGGTTAAATTCGAGAAGCCAGTTGCTAGACCAGATGTCAAGCTTGTCCAGGTCTCTTTGAAGTCCTGCTTTGTCTTCATTCGATGTGATTCTCCTCATGTGAGTGTGTGTGTGTGTGTGAGTGAGTGTGTGTGTACTCACCTAATTGTGGTTGCAGGGTCGAGACTCAGCCCTGGCCCCGCCTCTTCGCTGTCTGCTACTGGGTCTCTGCTCTCCTGCTCCATGAGCTTTATCATACCTTGTCTTAAAACTATGTATGGTTCCTGCCTCCACTATATCTTTCTCTAGTCCATTCCACTTCCTGACTACTCTGTGGCTGAAGAAATGTTTCCTGACATCCCTTTGACTCATCTGAGTCTTCATCTTCCAGTTGTGTCCCCTTGTTTCTGTGTTCCCTCTCTGAAACAACCTGTCACTATCTACCTTGTCAATTCCCCGCAGTATTTTGTATGTCGTTATCATGTCTCTTCTGACCCTTCTTTCCTCCAGTGTTGTTAGTCCTATTTCCCTCAATCTTTCTTCATAAGACAGACCCCTGAGTTGTGGAACTAACCTTGTCGCAAACCTTTGCACTTTCTCCAGTTTCCTTACGTGCTTGACCAGGTGTGGGTTCCAGACTTGTGCTGCATATTCTAGTATGGGCCTGACGTACACGGTATACAGTGTCTTGAACGATTCCTTGTTAAGGTAACGGAACGCTAATCTAAGGTTTGCCAGACGCCCATATGCTGCCGCAGTTATCTGGTTGATGTGTGCCTCCGGAGACGTGCTTGGCGTTATACTCACTCCAAGGTCTGTGTGTGTGTGTGTGTGTGTGTCTGTGTGTGTGTACTCACCTATATGTACTCACCTATATGTACTCACCTATATGTGGTTGCAGGGGTCAAGTCATAGCTCCTTGCCCCGCCTCTTCACTGGTCGATACTAATTCACTCTCTCCCTGTTCCATAAGCTTTATCATACCTCTTCTTAAAGCTATGTATGGAACTTTAGCTCCCCTACTTCACTCTCCGATTATTCCACTTCCTGACAACTCGAAGGCTAAAGAATACTTCCCTAATATCCTATGACATCTGGGTTTTTTTCTGCTTCAATTGTGGCCTTGTTCCTGTATCCCATCTCTGAAACATTCGAGCCCCTGTCCACCTTGTAAATTCCTCTCAGTATTTTATACGTTATCATATCCCCCCTGTCC
>WNWK01024917.1:0-29115 GCA_009830355.1 Cherax destructor
CATATTAGGTTGGATAAACACATGAGTGAGAGGGTTGGATTTGAGTGAGAAAATATTGTTAGTGGGATGGATTGTGAAAGACATACCTAGTATGGACCACCAACAGGCCTGCTGCAGTGTTCCTCCTTTCTTATGTTCTTATGGAGGAACACTGCAGAAGGACTACTGGCCCATGCAAGGCAGATCCTTATCAAAATCACCACTACCCAAAGCTACCCAGGAATTCACTCCCGCACCCACGACACCAATCAAACCCATTCTCCTTTGTATTGGACTGAGATCTGTTTGTGACAAACAGATCAAGTCACAAACAGATATGAGATGTGTTTGTGGCTTGATAACGCCCACTGTGAAATCATCACTTGCCAGACTGTGTGAAGAGAGAAATGGAAAGAAACAATAACAATCAAAGGACGATGAAGAACCGGTAAAGAAACGAAGAAGAGAAGACTCAGCGCAAAAAACTAGTGTGGCTGCAACATTAGATGCAGCAATGATGTCCATTGTTGCTTCCAGCAGTGATGAAGAGGGAACCTCTGCAGAGTCTGCAGCAAGAAAAACCATGCAAGATATTATTGAGAGATATCATAAGAAAAGAGAATTAGTGGAACAAGTGAAGACAGCTTGCAGTGGTGGAAGAGAATGAAGAGAGAGTACCCTGATTTGTCGAAGATTGCTTGCCAGTATCTGTGTTGCCCACCAAGCAGTGTTCCTAGTGAGCAGTTGTTCAGTGTTGCCCACCAAGCAGTGCTCCTAGTGAGCAGTTGTTCAGTGTTGCCCACAAAGCAGTGTTCCTAGTGAGCAGTTGTTCAGTGTTGTTGGCCTCATTTATGACAACAAACGAAAACGACTTCTGGCAGAAAATGCAGCGAAACTGTTATTCTTGAAGAAAAACCTTCCAATCATAAACTTTAAGCATTAAGCAAATGTCAATTGATTATGTAATAAAAGTATTATAAATAAAAGTATTATGTAACAAAAGTATTTGCCATGTGGTAAAAAAACAAAAATCACATGTTTTATGACTGTCCTGCAAAATCCGCATCCGCATCCGCCCGGATGTCAAGATGTGACATCCATAATCCGCATCCGCATTTTACTGTAAGCTGATATCTGCAACCACATCTGTATTTTACTGTAAGCAGATATCCGCATCCGTATTTTACTGTAAGCAGATATCCGTATCCGCATGCGCAAAATAAGTAAGACATCTGTATACACATCCGCATCCGAGGATGTCTAAATTTTCACATCCGATACATCCCTACTACATATACAGTGGACCACCGGCTAGCGAAAAAAATTCATTGCAGAAGCCTGCTCAAGTGCCATTACTAAACGAATTTACTTCCTTAAGAAATAATGTCACATAGGTTAGTCTATTTCAGACCCCCAAAAATACACTTCCACAAGCACTTACAATATTATACTTACATAATTGTACGATTTCCGAAGTGTTCGTTAGCCGGGGTCCACTGTATATACAGTGGTACCTCGGTTAACGATGGTCCCCAAACTCGCCCTTTTATGTAAGTTTATTTTTTTAAATGCTTTTGTAAGTGTATTTTTGGGGGTCTAAAAGGACTAGTCTATTTTACATTATTCCCTATGGAGATAAATTCGTTTGGTAATGGCATTTGAACAGCATTCTGGAACAAAAAAATATCGTTAACCGAGGTACCACTGTATATACATACAGTGGACCCCCGGCTAACGATCAAAATTCATTGCAGAAGCCTGCTCAAGTGCCATTACCGAACGAATTTACTTCCTTAAGAAACAATGTTATGTAGGTTAGTCTATTTCAGACCCCCAAAAATACACTTCCACAAGCACTTACAATATTATACTTACATAACTGTACGATTTCCGGGGTGTTCGTTAGCCAGGGGTCCACTGTATACGTATATATACAGTGGTACCTCTGTTAACGATGGTCCCCAAACTCGCCCTTTTATGTAAGTTTATTTTTTTTAAATGCTTTTGTAAGTGTATTTTTGGGGGTCTAAAAGGACTAGTCTATTTTACATTATTCCCTATGGAGATAAATTCGTTTGGTAATGGCACTTGAACAGCATTCTGGAACGAAAAAATATCGTTAACCGAGGTACCACTGTATATACATACAGAGGACCCCCGGCTAACGATCAAAATTCATTGCAAAAGCCTGCTCAAGTGCCATTACCGAACGAATTTACTTATAATAATAATAATAATAGTTTATTTAGACATGATACAATGATACATAGTTAGGTAGACATGATACAATGATATATAGTTTGGTACTATAAATGAGGTGTACATGCCAAAAGCCCCTAATATTCTGTGCATTGCGGGCATTCTTAAGACTAATTAATAGTAGACTACATGGTAAAAAATTATGATTGATAATTTATAAAATAAGTATAATTGTGTATCTAAGTTGTAAAATTTGAATATAAGTTGAACATAATAATTTATTGTATGGCATGCAATTAATTGTGAGTAATTTAAAACAATTAGTTACATTGCAATTACAGTTATATGGGTCATTATAATGTAAATTATATAAACAGTTGCTAAGTATCATTCATAACAGGGTTTTACATTTTAATGATTAATCAGGGTTTTTACATTTAAGTGATTATTCTATTGTTGGGAATGTTTGATATTATGCATTTGGTTTGGGTAGAAGGTGGTTTTAGCACCCTTTTGAATTGGGGTCAGCAGGGTTTCTTTGGCAGACTACACGTAATAATTAAATTTCATGCCTTTATAAATGCATGAGTTTTACTAGTGTTAATACACTGTGAACATGAGGAGTGCTCTGTGTCTAGTGTTATGGTCATGTGTCCTGTTAAGAGTTGGTAAGGAGAAGTTTTGAGTGGTGGGTTAATATTTGCATAGAGTGTTCTATGTATGTAATAGGCACAGTAAAAAGTATGGATGTCTTGTATGGTGAGTAAGTTTAGATTTTTGAATATTGGTGGAGTATGTTGTCTGGAGTGTGAATTTGTTATCATTCTAACTGCTGCCTTTTGTTGTGTTATTAATGGTCTGAGATGAGTTATTGATGTTGAGCCCCATGTGCAGATTTCATAGGTGAGGTAGGGGTAAATGAGTGAGTGATATAGGGTAAGGAGAGCTGGTTGTGGAACGTAGTACCGTATCTTCGATAGTATTCCCACGGTCTTGGAGACTTTCTTGGAAATTTGTTGTATATGTGTCTGAAATTTGAGGCCACTGTCAAGATGGATTCCTAAGAATTTTCCCTCTGTGAGTTTTGTGATAGGGGACACGTTTATCATTATGTTAAGTGGTGCGTTTGTAGCTCTGTTCCCAAACTGAATGAAATAGGTTTTATCAATATTGAGAGTAAGTTTGTTAGTCATCATCCAGGTAGATATTTTCTGCAATTCAGCATTTACAGTGTTGGTTAGTATGTCTGGGCTTGGATGAGAGAAAACGTATGTAGTGTCATCTGCAAATATTATGGGTTTGAGTAGTTGAGATGCATTTGGTAGGTCGTTAATGTAAATGAGAAAGAGAAGTGGGCCAAGAACACTTCCCTGTGGGACACCTACTGTAATAGTTTGCGTGGTAGAGCTAGCTCCATTTGTGTACACATATTGGTTTCTGTTGCTAAGGTATGATTTTAGGTAGTTGAGCGAGTGGCCTCTTATATCATAGTGTGATAATTTTAGGTGTAACAGATCATGGTCAACTGTATCAAAGGCTTTACGTAAATCAATAAAGATTCCCACTGGGATTTCTTTTTTCTCGAGAGCGGTGTAAATTATTTCTAGCATGTGTATAATAGCATCATTTGTATTTTTATTAGGCCTGAATCCAAATTGACAGTGGTTGAGTACGTTGTGGGAGATGAGGTAGGAATATATCTGTCTATGAATTAATTTTTCAAAGATTTTGGAGAGAAGGGGTAAGTTAGATATCGGCCTCTAGTTATTCAGGTCTGTTTGATCTCCTCCTTTATGTATGGGGGTAACCCTCGCTATTTTGAGTATTGATGGGAAGGTAGAGGATTCGATGGATTTGTTAAATTATTATTGTTATAATCAAATAGAAGCGCTAAACCACAGGGGTCATACAGCGCTGCTGGATTTGTTAAAGAGTGTTGCAATAATTGGTGAGAGAACTTGAGAAGCTTTTTTGTATATAAAAGGTGGTAAGTTATTTAGGTCTCCTGCCTTGTTTTTTAATGTGTTGATTATAAGTGAAACTTCTATTGGGTTGGTCGGGGCTAGGAATAGTGTGTTCGGATAAGTGCCAGTGAGATAGTCGTTAGGTGGAGTGTTTGAACTTGGGATTTTGCTTGCCAGCTTTTTTCCTATGGTGGAGAAGAAATCATTGAGTTTGTTTGCTGTTTCAATAGGTGGGAGTAGGGGTTCATCTGCTTTTGTTAGCTTGATTGTTCTGTTAGTGGATATCTTTTTGGTTCCTCGAATTTCAGATAGGATTTTCCAGGTCATTTTTATATCACCTTTTAAGTTATGTAATCTGTTCTCGTAGTACAATTTTTTTGACCTTCTTATCAGGCTGGTTAGGTTTGATGAGTAACGTTTTGTTTGTTCTCTTGTTATTTGACCCATTCTGTACTGTTTTTCATATAGGTGTTTTATATTAATAGATTTGAGTATGCTGGGTGTTAGCCAGGGACTGTTTAGTCTTTTAGCTGTGATTTATTTAGTTTTTTTTAGGGCAATGCTTATTATAGAGGTATTGGGTCTTTTTAAGAAAATTATTAATACATAAGTCAGTATCTGTACAGTTGTCTATTTCTGTTTGCCAGTCAGTGTTTGTCATAGCTGTTATGAAGTTATTAATAGCTGTCTCATTATGTAGTCTGAAAGTAACTTTAGTAGTCTCTAGTGGTAATTTTCCGAGGTTGGTTATGAGAAAGGTAGGGTAGTGGTCTGTGGTATTGTCTGTGATTATGCCTGATTTTAATGGGGATATGATGTTATTCCAGATATGGTCTAATAGGGAGGCACAGGTCTTAGAGATTCTTGTAGGTTTTGTTACTGATGCCCAAGGCTGGGCGATGAAAGAAAAGGAACAAAAGTTCCTTTGAAAATAGAGATAGAAACTTGAAAGTTTCCGATTAGGTCCGGTGGACCCCCATGCCAAGCCCCAGCAAAGCGGGACTCCCACACCCCCACCTGAGTACACTAACCGGCTTCCCACCAAAGACCGTTAAATAATTATCCGCAGAGCGGAAAAAATGGAGCTGGCTAAAAGTAAGACGATGAACAGGTGCCCCTCCTGAAGAGTGCCCGGCGGTCAAAATAGATGAGGACAAGCGTCCCAGAGAGAATGGGGGAAATTTGTCACTGATACTCAGGCGAGAGAGAGACATCCACACCTGACGAAGGCTGGCGCAGAAGTCCCACGAAGCTGCTAGACACCTGAGCTAACTTTTGTTGTTATTGGGTTGAAGGATTTACACGACCCGAGGTCCGTGTGAACCCTACAGTCCCAGATGTTTGTGAACCCTACAGTCGCAGGTGTGTATGAACCCTGCAGTCCTATGTGTGTGTGAACCCTATAATCCCAGGTGTGTATGAACCCTACAGTCCCAGGTAAGTATGAACCCTACAGTCGTCCCAGATAAGTATGAACCCTACAGTCGTCCCAGGTAAGTATGAACCCTACAGTCGTCCCAGGTAAGTATGAACCCTACAGTCCCAGGTAAGTATGAACCCTACAGTCCCAGGTGTGTGTGCGTACCCTACAATCACAAGTGTATGTGAACCCAACAGTCCCAGGTGTGTGAACCATACATTCCTATGTGCATGTGAACCCTACAGTTCTAGGTGTGTGTGTGAACCCTACAGTTGCAGGTGTGTGTGAACCCTACAGTTGCAGGTGTGTGTGAACCCTACAGTCGCAGGTGTGTGTGAACCCTACAGTCGCAGGTGTGTGTGAACCCTACAGTCGCAGGTGTGTGTGAACCCTACAGTCTCAGGTGTGTATGAACCCTACAGTCACAGGTGTGTATGAAACCTAAAGTCACAGGTGTGTATGAAACCTACAGTCCCAGGTGTGTGTGAACCCTAGTCCCAGGTGTGTGTGAACCCTACAGTCCCAGGTGTGTAAGAACCCTACAGTCCCAGGTGTGTATGAACCCTACAGTCCCAGGTGAGTATGAACCCTACAGTCCCAGGTGTGTGTGAACCCTATAGTCCCAGGTGTGTGTGAACCCTACAGTCCCAGGTGTGTAAGAACCCTACAGTCCCAGGTGTGTATGAACCCTACAGTCTCAGGTGTGTATGAACCCTACAGTCCCAGGTGAGTATGAACCCTACAGTCCCAGGTGCATGTGAACCCTACAGTCCCAGGTGTGTGTGTGAACCCTTCAATCCCGGGGTACCACTGTATATACATACGTATATACAGTGGACCCTCGGTTTTCGTTAAAAATTCTTTCCAGAATGCTGTTTTAGTGCCGTTACCAAACAAATTTGTTCCCATAAGGACAAATGTAAATTATATTAGTCATTTCAGACCCCCAAAAATGCACTTACAAAAGCACTTACGAAAATACACTTACATAATTGTTCGAGTTTGGAGGTGAACGAAAACCGAGGGCCCACTGTAAACAGTAGACCCTCATTTAGCACGGTAGTTACGGTCCTGAAAACATCGTGTAAGTTAAAATCGTGTTATATAATTAGAAGAACTTATGGGAAAAATAGGGTTATGTTCCTGGGAGTCCCCAAAAAGCCAAAAAAGTTTTTTTTAAACCAACAGATCTTGCAAAAATTGAAGGCGAATATGTAATTGTAGTTCATTGTCGTGATATATTACTGCTTAAGACTACAAATGCAATAGAAATAATAGTATTTCTTACTTTAAATTGTGGTAATGATGCTTGTGGATGACTGTAAAGAGAGTGGAGAGTTATGCTGTGGCCCTAGTGGGCTGAGGTGGATGGTAGAGGTTCTGGTACTGAAGTCGATGGTTGTACTAGAGTGTCTAACTTTGTCATTCAGTAAGTCGAGGTTCGTAAGTGTCAATGTATTCAGTAAGTCAGTCAAGTGATTCAGTAAGTCAGTCAAGTGATTCAGTAAGTCAGTCAAGTGATTCAGTAAGTCAGTCAAGTGATTCAGTAAGTCAGTCAAGTGATTCAGTCAAGTCAGTCAAGTGATTCAGTCAAGTCAGTCAAGTGATTCAGTCAAGTCAGTCAAGTGATTCAGTCAAGTCAGTCAAGTGATTCAGTCAAGTCAGCGAGTCATTCATTCCAGTCAGTAAGTCATTCAGTCAAATCAGTCAGTCAGACTTATGTTTACCTCTTTTTATGTGTACAAAGATTTATCAAAATGCAATGAAAATGAGAAAATGTATGTAAATAAACACAGCGAGCTTCCCTATTGTCGTCCTACACACGTATGAATCAAACTGAACGCTGGGAGGGATGCGTGGGTGGGTGAGGGTGGCAGGGGATAACAGTAGGACTCCCCCACTGACTCAATAGTTTAACCCACTGCAGGCGACCGCGCGCTCAAATTTTTTACCTCCAGCGAATCGTCTAATATAAGGTTTACGTTGTGTTAGATAAAAATGTGCCGCAATTCTTCAATCGCATAATACCCAAAACGCGCAACATAAAGTCGTGCTAAATGAGGGTCTACTGTATATAAAACACACACACACACATGTCAATGTGTAGAATACCCAATCACTTCACTAGATAACCAAGAATCACAACTTTACATTTACCAAAATCCATGAATACAGCATGTTCCCCATTTAAAAAACACTCAGTTTCACCATTAGGCTTAACACTGCTAAGACTGATTATACAGTGGACCCCCGGCTAATGATCAAAATTCATTGCAGAAGCCTGCTCAAGTGCCATTACCGAACGAATTTACTTCCTTAAGAAATAATGTCACGTAGGTTAGTCTATTTCAGACCCCAAAAAATACACTTCCACAAGCACTTACAATATTATACTTACATAATTGTACGATTTCCGGGGTGATCGTTAGACGGGGGTCCACTGTAATGTGCTAGCATTCAATAAAGAGTTAGTAAGCAAAATAAACTTTCATGAGCATACTTACTAAGGGGTCATCTGCTACACTTGCATGCTTTTTTCTTGGGAGAACATTCAAATGCATTTTCCTTTTCCTTCCAAATTTCTCAATATTTTCAATCTCATGAATCTTCTTAAACATGAGCCTTGCTTTATTAGCAGACTTTCTCCTTGCCCTCACAAAGTTTAGTGCTTCACTCTCACTTTCTAGTGTAAGGTCCTCTTGTTCTGGCTCACTCACCAGAGTACACTCAGACATAAGGTCCTCTTGTTCTGGCTCACTCACCAGAGTACACTCAGACATAAGGTCCTCTTGTTCTGGCTCACTCACCAGAGTACACTCAGACTTAAGGTTGTCTTGTTGTGGTTCACTCACCAGAGTACACTCAGACTTAAGGTCCTCTTGTTCTGGCTCACTCACCAGAGTACACTCAGACTTAAGGTCCTCTTGTTCTGGCTCACTCACAAGAGTACACTCAGACTTAAGGTCCTCTTGTTCTGGCTCACTCACCAGAGTACACTCAGACTTAAGGTCCTCTTGTTCTGGCTCACTCACCAGAGTACACTCAGACTTAAGGTCCTCTTGTTCTGGCTCACTCACCAGAGTACACTCAGACTTAAGGTCCTCTTGTTCTGGCTCACTCACCAGAGTACACTCAGACTTAAGGTCCTCTTGTTCTGGCTCACTCACCAGAGTATGCTCAGACTTATGGCCCTCTTGTTCTGGCTCACTCACCAGAGTACACTCAGACTTAAGGTCCTCTTGTTCTGGCTCACTCACCAGAGTACACTCAGACTTAAGGTCCTCTTGTTCTGGCTCACTCACCAGAGTACACTCAGACTTAAGGTCCTCTTGTTCTGGCTCACTCACCAGAGTACACTCAGACTTAAGGTCCTCTTGTTCTGGCTCACTCACCAGAGTATGCTCAGACTTAAGGCCCTCTTGTTGTGGCTCACTCACCAGAGTACACTCAGACTTAAGGTCCTCTTGTTCTGGCTCACTCACCAGAGTACACTCATACTTAAGGTCCTCTTGTTCTGGCTCACTCACCAGAGTATGCTCAGACTTAAGGCCCTCTTGTTGTGGCTCACTCACCAGAGTACACTCAGACTTAAGGTCTTCTTGTTCTGGCTCACTCACCAGAGTACACTCAGACTTAAGGTCCTCTTGTTCTGGCTCACTCACCAGAGTACACTCATACTTAAGGTCCTCTTGTTCTGGCTCACTCACCAGAGTATGCTCAGACTTAAGGCCCTCTTGTTGTGGCTCACTCACCAGAGTACACTCAGACTTAAGGTTGTCTTGTTGTGGTTCACTCACCAGAGTACACTCAGACTTAAGGTCCTCTTGTTCTGGCTCACTCACCAGAGTACACTCAGACTTAAGGTCCTCTTGTTCTGGCTCACTCACCAGAGTACACTCAGACTTAAGGTCCTCTTGTTCTGGCTCGTTCACCAGAGTATGCTCAGACTTAAGGCCCTCTTGTTGTGGCTCACTCACCAGAGTACACTCAGACTTAAGGTTGTCTTGTTGTGGTTCACTCACCAGAGTACACTCAGACTTAAGGTCCTCTTGTTCTGGCTCACTCACCAGAGTACACTCAGATTTAAGGTCCTCTTGTTCTGGTTCAATCACAAGAGTACACTCAGACTTAAGGTACTCTTGTTCTGGCTCACTCACCAGAGTACACTCAGACTTAAGGTCCTCTTGTTCTGGCTCACTCACCAGAGTACACTCAGACTTAAGGTCCTCTTGTTCTGGCTCACTCACCAGAGTACACTCAGACTTCACAATATCTTCATCAATGTCCCGTCTAGAATCTGAGTCACTTGTCATTTTACTATTATTAAATTTAGTATTTACATTATTTTTACACTTTTTCTTTTCGGGCTTTCTAGATACATTGTTCTCAGCACCTTCCTCAAAAAAGGAAATACTTTTGTTCCCTTTCACACATGAGTTACTTTCATCACATGTTCTGGAATTGTTTGTGGAATCACTTGTACGTGTATGTCTAGGCTGGTGATCGTGAATGGCCTCAACCAGGAGTTGCTCATCCACCATACATGGGACAACAGGAGCTTGAACTGAAGCATGTTCTTGAACCACCATGTTGCCTTGCAGATCCACCACCACACATCCTGCAATTTCCTCTCCAACAATAATGCTACTAGAGTCTGCTCCTTTACTAGTGTTAACTGAGGTTAATACATCTGTTGTCTCAGGAATTGACTCATCAGGACTTTGAGCAGAATTACTGGGTTTATTATCACTTGGGCTCCTACAACCTGATGAAAGTTCTAATGGCTCACATTTTGTTTTTGTCACTAAACTGTTGATCCGACTATTAAATGGGGTTACATGACAACTACTTGATGTTTGCAATGTTGGTATCGATGAATCATTATTATCAAATTCATTTGCAATTGAAGCTGAAGGTAAAGGAACATGTACAGGCCTTTTAGATACAGCCTTGGATATTTTGACTTTAGGGAGAGCGAGCTGTTCGAACGTCATAGGTACTGGTTGAGCCAGGACCACGGACATACCTGCCACTGTTGCATCTTTGTCAAGAGGGGAAGCTACTATGATCTCTGCCATACCTGCTAAAACTCAATGGTCAGTGTAACGTGTCACTGTAACAAGGATAAGGGGCTATGTATATCATGTTATGCCTGCACTAATAATACTTCTTGAAGCCTTCAAGAATTTCAGACTCTCCAAAGATCAGCAAATAATACTCTGGTCTTCATCCTCAGACTATAATGCTGATTAAACTCAGGAAATCTAGCTGAATCATGGCTTATAATTAGTTATGACTTGTCTCAGTTGTTCGTATGCAACTCCCATCCCAGCCATCTTATGTACAGGAGGAGGAGGACCACTGGCAGTGAGAGGGGCACAACAAGGATGTACTACAGTACTCCAAACTCTGAAAATACAAATACAATTACAGTAAGATATGGCATATACAAACTATACCAGAATTTGTTAAAAGACTTATTTTCCTATGTACGTATAGTATTCTGATTATTATTTTGGTGTGAAAATTTTTATGAAACTCTACAAAAAGCAAATTTCTTCAATAAACAAGAATACATATATCACAAACAATCAATTAACCCACAATTTGGAAAGGAAACTTTAGACAATATTTTGGTCCATCCTGGACTACTGTCAAGTCATAACAATTGTACTAAGATACACCAATGTTTATGAGTAGATCTGATGAAAAAATATTATTTATGACCACACAAGAAAATAAGAATGGAGAAACATTACAACAGGCTTACTGGTTCATCCTTTGCAGATCCTTCTTAAATCCAACCTTTCTCGCCCACATATTTGTCAAATGTATTCTCAAACATGTCCTAAGCTGTCTGGGAATTAGCGTGGGGTGTTACCGAGCACATGGCTTGCTGCAGTGTTTTAGAATCTCAGGTTAAAATGTTGAAGAAAGAGGTTCTACTTCTTCAGAGGAAAATAGGAAGCTGGAGCTTCACCTAGATGGGTTTGGGAGTGAGTGTGAGATGGTTGGTGCTGGTAAGGAGGAAATGGTTACCAACAGTGAGAGTGGCAGCCGCTTTAAGTGGCAAATGGTTCACAATTCAGGAAGAAGGAAGATAAGGAAGGTTAATAGAGAAGATGTGAAGGTAGGAAATCGATTCTCTGTTCTCCAGGACAAGTGTACTTCAGTGTTTAGTGAGGTTAAAGGTACCACTGACTCCCCTGCTAATCAAGGTAAGGATATTCTGATTGTGGGAGACTCTCAGGTAAGCTATATGGACAGTGCTTTTTCAATAGAGATAGGAAGGTGTTGGTGGTGTTGGTGACATAGTCAGCAGGTTGGATAATGTTATGTCAGGTAATGGGAACAAGCCCATTATCTGTCTTAGTGCTGGTGAAAATGACATTGGGGAGGGCAGGAGACAGGAGCTACTGGATAAGTACAGGTCAGCCATAGAAGTAGTCAGGTCTAAGGGAGGGATCCCAATCATATGTAGCATCTTGCCTAGAAAGGGAGTGGGAAATGAATGGATGTCTAGGGCAATTGGTATAAATTGCTGGCTAGACAGGTACTGCAAGGAACTTGCAAATTCTTTGGCAAACGTGATATGTATGCAAAGGGATGGGGTTCATATCTCTGGGGCTGGAGTGGTTGCATTAGCCAATTCGATTGAGGGGGTCATTGATAACTTGTCTAGGACTTTAAACTGATAGATTATAGAGGTATGGGTGTTTGTGGGAAACAATCAGGCTGCAATATTAGGGTTGGAAACAGCAGATATTACCAGGATACCTCAGGGACATGTTTAACCCTTTCGGGGTCGGTGCCGTACTAGTATGTTTTACGAGCAGGGGTTGGTGCCGTACTAGTACGCCCAAATTCTAGGGGCCTCAATTTAAGCAGAAAACGTCTGGTAGGCATACATACGAAAGAATGGGTCTGTGTGGTCAGTGTGCGCAGTATAAAAAAAATCCTGCAGTACACACTGCATAATGAGAAAAAAAAATGACCGTTTTTTTCGATTAAAACAGCGACTTTGCAGTCGATTTTCGTATGATATTTATTGATGTATTCTCGTTTTCTTGGTCTCATTTGATAGAATGGAAGATATATTACAGAAATAGAGATGATTTTGATTGGTATGACAATGACAAGTACCTTGAAATTGAGCTCAAAGTAGCGAAAATTTTCGATTTTTGACGATGTTCAAGAGTAAACAAATCACACCATGCGTCCAATACACATCAACTGGCGAGTCTTACATTCATGCACATGTGCTCTGATATTATTTATACCATTTTTACAATGATGCGGTTGTATACATAACAGTAAATCTTCTATTTTTGTGAGAATAAAAATTCAAAATGGAAAGCAAAAGTAATGGAATAGGGGCCTGGAGACGTGGCTAATGAACAGAGAACATGTTATTTTAGTGCCAGGAATGTCTGCCTTGTTTACTCTGGACCCTATTTTGAAATTGGCATCGTTTGAAATTTGTGTGAAATTGGAAAATTGCCATTTTCTGACCACTATTTTCGGTAGATGAAATTGGTAAATAGGCAGTTTCTTCTACTCATTCGATAGAAGAAATGGAGTTCTAGCGAAATAGCTATAATTTTAGGAGACTGAAACATTGAAATTTGTCGAAAATAGGGCTCGAAGTGGGTGAAATCGCCGATGCGTCAGTGTCATAGATACCGATAACTTCGCGAAAGCATAATTCCGTTAGTTTTCGATCAAATTTCATAATTTTGGTGGCGTTATGATCGGAAAACGATTCTCTATCTTTTCATAAAAAAATTATTTTTTTTTTTCCAAAAAATGTTCGACCCCAGGAACACTTTCCTGAGAAGGCCTGTCAACCCCCAAAGGGTTAATTAACCCTTTGAGGGTCGAGAGGCCCTCTCCCAAACTTGTTCACAGGGTCGAAAATTTTTCAGAAAAAAATAAATTATTTTTTCTTATGAAATGATAGAGAATCTTTTTCCGATCATAACGCCACCAAAATTATGAACTTTGATGGAAAACTAACGGAGTTATGCTCGCGAAATTAGCGTATCGATGACATTTCGCGTCGGCGATTTCGCCAATTTGAGCCTATTTTCGGAAATTCCAATGTTTCAGTCTACTAAAATTATAGCTATTTCGCTAGAACTCCATTTCTTCTATCGATTGAGTACAAGAAACCGTCTATTTACCAATTGCAACTAAGCAAAATAGTGGTCAGAAAATGGCAATTTGGCCAATTTCACACAAAATTCAAACGATGCCAATTTCAAAATAGGGTCCAGAATAAACAATGCAGACATTCCTAACACTAAAATAACATCTTCTCTGTTCATTAGTCATGTCATCAGGCACCTTTTACATTACTTTTGCTTTCGATTTTGAATTTATATTCTCACAAAAATAGAAGATTTACTGTTATCATACAACTGCATCATTGTAAAATGGTATACATAATATCAGTGCACTTGTGCAAGAATATTAGACTCGCCAGTTGATGTGTATTGACGCATGTGTGATTTGTTTACTCTTGAACATCGACAAAATCGAACATTTTCGCTACTTTGCGCTCAGTTTCAAGGTACTAGTCATCGTAAAAACAATCAAAATCATCACCATATCTATAGTATATCTTCCATTCTATCGAATGAGACCAAAAAAAACAGAATACAACCATAAATACCATACGAAAATACACCCGAAAGTCGCTGTTTTAAATAAAAAAAAGTTTTTTTTCTCTCATTATGCACTGCCTGCTTCAGGATTTTTTTTATACTGCGCACACTGACCACGCAGACCCATTCTTTCATATGTAGGCCTACCAGCTTTCTTCCACCAGATTTGAAGGCACTAGAATTTAGGCGTACAAGTACGTGACCGACCCTGGCTGCACTGACGTACTAGTACGGGACCGACCCTCAAAGGGTTAAAAGACAATATTCAAAATAAAGTTGCTAGTAAAGGCAAAGCAAATGATCAGCAAACAAAGAGAGATAGTAGAAGGCATCGAGTGACTAGCTATCTTAACCCTTTGGGGGTCGACATGCCTTCTCGGAAATGATAAAGAATATTTTTCCGATCATAACGACACCAAAAGTATGAAATTTGAATGAAAACTTGCGGAATTATGCTCTCACGAAGTTATCGGTGTTTACACATCGGCGATTTTGCCCACTTTGAGCCCTATTTTTGGCCAGTTCCAATGTTTCAGTCCACTAAAATCATAGCTATTTCGCTAGAACTCCAGTTCTTCTATCGATTGAGTACAAGAAACCGCCAATTTACCAATTTCAACTACCCAAAATAGTGGTCAGAAAATGGCAATTTGGCCAATTTCACACAAATTTCAAACTATGCCAATTTCAAAATAGGGTCCAGAATAAACAAGGCAGACATTCCTGGCACTAAAATAACATCTTCTCTGTTCATTAGTCACGTCTCCAGGCCCTTCTTACATTACTTTTGCTTTCCATTTTGAATTTTTATTCTCAAAAAAAAAAAATAGATTTACTGTTATGTATACAACTTCATCATTGTAAAAATGGTATAAATAATATCAGAGCACTTGTGCAAGAATATTAGACTCGCCAGTTGATGTGTATTGGACACATGGTGTGATTTGTTTACTCTTGAACATCGGCTAAAATCGAACATTTTCGCTACTTTGACCTCAATTTCAAGATACTTGTCATTGTCAAACCAATCAAAATCATCTCTATTTCTGTTATATATCTTCCATTCTATCAAATGAGACCAAGAAAACGAGAATACATCAATAAATACCATACGAAAATGGACTGCAAAGTCGCTGTTTTAAACGAAAAAAACGGTCAGTTTTTTTTCTCATTATGTAATGTGTGCTGCAGGATTTTTTTTTATACTGCACACACTAACCACACAGACCCATTCTTTCATATGTAGGCCTACCAGCCGTTTCCCGCTTAATTTGAGGCCACTAGAATTTACGCGTACTAGTACAGCACCGAACCCTGATCGTAAAACGTACTAGTACGGCACCGACCCCGAAAGGGTTAAGGTTTACTATACAAATAGTAGGAGTCTAACAAATAAGATAGATAAGTTAAGATTACTTGCAAGTGCAGGTAATATAGATATAATTGCTATAACGGAGACCTGGTTCAACCTGATATTTATTATTATAATCAAAAGAAGCGCTAAACCACAGGGGTTATACAGCACGGCTGGTCAGGACAGGATGCAGAGAGAATGGATTGTAAGAGGGAGATGGATGATTAGTAGGGTATGGAGTGCAGCAGGACAGTGGATAGTGCAGGGATAGAGTGTAGCAAGAGATCGAGGTAGAAGGGACTGACGGAGGTGCTAGAGGTATAATCTTCAGAGTTTGTGTAGTAAGTAAGTTTCTGTCAAAAAGTCAACGAGAGAGTCAGGATTAAAGGAGGGTCCATCAGCAAGAAGGGAAGGCAAAGAAAGGGCCGCAGAGCGAAGACGCCGTTGGAGGTAAATTCTGCGTGCTCATTGATAGAGTGGACAGTCCAACAGAATATGTTGAACAGACACTGGAACCTGACAATGCTCACAGAGAGGGGCAGGGAGCCTCTCCATGAGATACCCGTGAGTAAGACGAGTGTGGCCGATGCAAAGACGGGAGAGTGTAGTCTCCCAACCTCGACATTGGTGACAAGAAGGCCAGAAACCTATACTCGGTTTAATAGAATGAAGTTTGTTATTTAGCAGGTCAGACCAGCGTTGTTGCCAACGGGTGCGAAGGTGGGTAGCAATGACCGCAAAATAGTCCGTGAAAGGAACACCTCTATATGAAACTGGAAGGTTATGTACTGCTGACCGCGCAGCAGTGTCTGCCTGTTCATTGCCCTGTACGTCAACATGACCAGGGACCCAACAAAAGACAATATCTTTGTGCTTGCTAGAGATACGGCGTAACCAAAGTTGGATACGAAGAACTAAGGGGTGAGGTGTATCAATTTTACGGATAGCCTGTAAAGCACTAAGGGAGTCTGAAACAACCACAAATGGTGATACAGGCATAGATGCAATACGGATAAATGCCACAAGAATAACATACAATTCAGCCGTAAATATGCTAGCCGAGGGTAATAGATGCCCTCGCACGACGCTGTCCGGAAACACTGCTGCAAATCCGATGCCATCAGACGAATTTGAACCATCGGTGTACACTGCGATGGCATGGGAATGAGAACGGAAGTGGTCTAGAAAAAAAGAGCGAGAAGCCGCCATAGGTAGGCGGGCTTTCGCGCAAGGTAAAGGAATAGAACAGACACGGACAGCAGGAACTTCCCAAGGGGGTAGGGCAAATGGAGATGTCACATGAACATATTGAGGTGGGAGCTGAAGGGAAGACAGGAGTGAATGTAGACGAAGAGAAAAGGGACAAAGTAAGCAGGGGCGATGAACAAATAAAGAGCATATACTAACATCTGTAATCCTATACATGGAAGGATTGCGGAGGTCATGAGAGCGAACACAATAGCGAATGCAATGTGCATTACGACGATCGGACAAGGATGGAATGTTCGCTTCTACATAGAGGCTCTCAACTGGGGAAGAACGAAATGCACCAAGGCATAAGCGTAATCCCTGGTGATGGATGGGATTAAGGATGGAAAGAGAAGCAGGGGAGGCTGCCGAATATATCTGGTCACCATAATCGAGTTTTGATAAAATTAGGGCTGAATGTAGATGAAGGAGAGTTCTACGATCAGCCCCCCATGAAAGATGTGCGAGGGTTTTAAGGAGGTTCAGCTGGCTGTGACAAGTTGCCTTAAGAGACGTAATATGAGGTTTCCACGACAATCGACGGTCAAACAGGAGGCCGAGAAACCTAACTGTATCATGTTCTGGAATACGTGAGCCGTATATGTACAATGGATGATCAAATACCACTGAACGTCTAGTAAACGTAATTTGATGAGTTTTGCCACTAGAAAATTTAAACCCGTGAGTGGTGGCCCAATCAGAAATCCGGTTGATGGCATGCTGGAGGAAAACTGCAATGAGGTGAAAGTTAGCACCTGCACAAGCTATAGCAAAGTCATCCACATAGAGCGATGACCAAATATTGGATGGGAGAACAGATGCCAGATTATTTATAGCAAGGAGAAAGAGTGTTGTGCTCAGAACACAACCCTGGGGGACACCTTCAGCTTGGACAAATTCTGGGGAAAGCTTATTACTAACCCGGACACGGAAATGTCTCAGTTAAGAAGGCCTTAAAGAAGAATGGTAGGTTACCTCAAAGGCCTAAGGAGAGGGCCTGGGCCAAAATATTATATCTCCAAGTTGTCATAAACCTTCTCAAGGTCGAAAAAGATGGCGATAACCGAGTGGTTATTAGCGAAGGCATAACGAATATATGTATCCAAGCGCAGTAAGGGGTCAATGGCAGAACGGCCTTTATGAAAGCCATATTGACTAGGGGAGAGACTATTGTGCGTCTCTAAATGCCACATCAAACGTTTATTAACTAGACGTTCCATCACCTTGCAAACTGCACTGGTAAGAGCGATGGGACGATAGTGGGAGGTATCACGTCCCCTAGTACCCGATTTGCGAAAAGGGAGAACAATAGCAGACTTCCACAGCTGGGGAAGAACTCCTTGCCACCATATAAGATTATAGAGCCGTAACAGGACAGTAAGAGCAGACCGATGTAAATGCTGTAGCATACAAATATGTACAACGTCTGGCCCAGCTGCCGATGATCGGCAAGCAGAGTGTGTTGCCTCCAGTTCTTGAAGGGTAAAAGGCACATTATAAGATTCTTCTCTAAGAGAAGAAAAATCTAAGGGCTTTAACTCGCTGGCAGACTTAGAAGAAAGGAACGAGGGGCATAGATGGAGCCCCTGAGAAATGCGGACCAGATGATTACCAATTTCATTGGCAACGGCAAGAGGGTGTGCTATATCGACACCGGCAACCTGAAGAACTGGAGCCGGGTCGGGGGAGAATTTACCACTTAATTTCCGCACTTTCTTCCAGACTGCACTCATCGAGGAAGCCAAAGTGACAGTAGAAACGTAATCTCGCCAGCAAGTGCGTTTAGCGTCACGTATGACACGGCGAGCAATAGCTCTCTTTTGCTTAAAATCAAAGAGTCTCTCTGTGGTTCTGTTATACCAATACCTGCCCCACGCAGCACATTTCAAACGTACTGCCCAAGCACAAGCAGACCACCAAGGCACGCACTTCTGAGAATGCTTGCCCAAGGTTTGGGGAATAGAATGTGAAGCCGCTGTGAAGATGGAGGACGAAAAGAGATGTAAAACCTCATCGATGGAGGATGAGGAGGGAACCTCATGAAAGGCAGTAAGACCCGCGTCAGGGTCCCATTTCGCCCGGTCAAATTGCCAGCATGGGCAACGAGGAGGTGGAAAAAACGTAGGGGACTTAAGGATGATTGGGAAATGATCGCTGTCATGCAAGTCCGGGAGGACAGACCAGGTGAAGTCAAGGACTGTTGAGGAAGAGCAGATGGAGAGATCGATACAGGAGAAAGAATGAGTTCGAGGATCAAAATGGGTAGGAGTACCCGTATTTAAAACATGGAGGGGGAGAGAAGCAAGAAATGCCTCCAACTGAACGCCACGGGAGTCACAGTGCGACCCTCCCCAGAGAAAATGGTGTGCGTTAAAATCGCCAAGTAACATAAGGGGTGGCGGTAAGGAAGAAACCAGAAAATCAACATCTGGGAGAGATATAAAGAACAGAGTGTATACCACTTATTCAAGTGGATACGGACTGTGTTGTAATGTAAGGAAGGAGGAACATAGAGCTGACGGTATGGACCACCAGTGCGTATAAGAAGAGCACTTTCGTTAAAGGTTCCATCGGAAAAAGGATCCGATGAATATAACAAATCATAGCCTGAAAAGGGCCTGATAACAGTGGATTGTAATTTGGGTTCTTGCAAACAGACCCCAACAGGGGAAAACTGGGAGAGCAACACCTGAAGTTCACCCCGGTTACCCCTGAGGCCTCAGATATTCCACTGTAAATAAGCCATGATTTATGGAGAGAAAGATATAAGTCGAAGAGAGAGGAATCTATGGACTAGGGTTAGAAAAGTCCACGTGTGGAGGCAGCGGAAGATCTGTAATCAGAGAAGGAGGAGGGCGTTGTGAAGGAAGGAGGGGTGTAGACAAAGAAGAGAGAGGAGGAGGAACCTCAGGTGGAGCAGTGTCCATCATCATTCCAGTCTCTGAAATATATTCTGACGATAGCTTCCAGTGTTTCGGAAGACAAAGATGCAGAATGTGGGACGACATTAGAAATGAAAGGAGAGTGAGCAACTATCGGGGAGTCTATAGACTGTACTAAAGTAGAAGGCGAGGAGATGGAAGAGGAAACTGTCGAAGGGGCTTGGGAGGGGACAGGGGATGAAGATATTGAATGAGGAGGATGATGAACCTCCACACACATTACAGAACTAGTCGGAGGCGAAGAACCCGGCTATAGGGATTTTTTGCCGGACATATGAGAAGAAGGGGGGCGCTGAGGTTTAGTTGAAGGACAAGGATGTGTAGACTCAAAACTGTGTGAGTGAGTAGAGGAAGGAGTGTGGATAGTATGGGATGCCGAGGTAGGGACCTCGGAGCCAAGAACATCAAAAGGATTCGAGACGGGTGACTGAGGATGAGGCGACCACAGAGGAAGCTGGGGAAGTTGGGACCCTAGGAGCGGGGCGACGTTTAGCAATGCGGGAAAAGGAAATACGGATAAGTCACCCTTGAAGGCGTAGATGAGAGATGGCCATAGCATAGGAGAAGCCTTCTGCCTCTTTGAGACAACGAATTTCCCGCTCATTCAGGTAAACCTGACAACGGCGAGAGTACGATGGATGTGCCTCATGACAGTTAAGGCAAGAGGAAGGTAGAGTACAAGAAGGATCGGCATGGTCGTCGGCACCACAGACTGGGCATTTGGCCATGGACCTGCAATATTTCGCTGGATGACCAAAATGCCAGCAGTTTCTACACTGTTGTGGTGTAGGGGTCACCTTTCAAACTGGTAAACGGTGACCTGCAATGTAGACCGAGGGTGGAAGTTCACAGCAGTCAAATGTTAAACGAGCTATATTGCAAGGATAACGTCTTCGCTTATTGGCAGGGAGGACAAAAGTGTCAACTTTAAGAATAGGGAGTTCTTGGAGCTCAAGCTGCTCCAAAATGTCATCACCACATGTCTGGAAATTCCGTTGGACAATGGTGTGGGGTAAAATGACAGTACCACTACAAGAATTAAGAGAATGATGCTTGTCAATATTGATAGGAATAGTATCTATTGTCGTAAGGAGAGAAAGATCACGAGCTTGGCCAGCATTCTGGACCGTGATGATGCGAGTGCTGCTCTTGAGAGCGTGAAATGAGATATCTTTACCAACATGGCTTAGCAGAGCCTTATCAATACTATGATCTGAAAGATAGGTATTAGGAGAAGTCGGTCGTAGAGTAAAAAACTTTGTCCATTGAGTAGTGTGAAACAAAGTGTTTAAGGGAAGTGTGTGACGAGCTGGTCGTTTCTGAGATGAACGAGAAGGAAGTGTCGAATCGTCATGTCAGGGTCTTGGTCGTTTGAATGTGGGACCAGAAGTGGTCCGACTTTTAACGGGCGAGCAATCCGAAAAGTGCCGCACCGTAGAGGGAGAAGCCGGAATCAAGGTCAGAGAAGAACGAAGGTCAGACGTGTCAAAAGGGCCGGTCGGAACCCCGGTACCTGGAGCAGGTGACGAACCGGCACCAGCAAGAGGTACAGGGGTATTGGAGGTGTCCGAAGAGTTGTCCATAAACGAGGTAGGGTCAGAACTAGGTGCGGTATCAGGAAGGGCCCCGGGGGTAGTGGGTTCATGGATTGGGTCAGCCATGGTTAGGTTACTTCTTTCTTTTTATTTTTAAGAAAAAAAATAAAATAAAATAAAAAAAAGAATAAAAAAAGGGGGGAACGTGGAGGAATAGCTCCTAGGAGGAATGAAAGGGGCGCAAATCCCCCTCCGCGCCCAAGAGGACCTAAACACCGCAAGTAGTGTAGATGCTGCATGGAACCCGTGCCATACCCTACCCTTCATGCCAGTAAACCAGCAATTCGGGATAGCAACCTCACATCCACCGAGCCACCTCGGCGGACAAAAGAGAGGATGGCCGGATATCCGCCACAAAGCATAACGCCTTTGGCCACCACCCCCGGAATCCAAAAGGTGGCCTCCAGATATACACCCGTCGCCCGAAAGATACCCAAGGCCACCCCCGGGGAGACTGGAGAGGGATCGGGACATCCCCAGGCGATCCAGATTCCACGGCAAACTACACCACCGCCAAGGACCTCAACGGAATGGGATGGACCACGATACCCTTCCTCCTACCTAGGAACTAGAATGCCTGTGGAGAGAAGCTCCCAGGGTAAAAATGGGAAGGAACTAAGGGAGGAATGAGGAGGAAGAGGAGGAAAGGGAAAAAAGGGAGGATGGAGGAGATGGGATAGGGGAGGGGGATTGGGGGGTAATTAGGTTCGGTCTGAGGAAGAAGACCAAAAGGTCTAATTCCTCAGACCAAGAGCCTCTTCACCATGCCAAGGAGCCCCCCTTGAAGAGGAATACTAGTGAAATAGCTAAGAATTTGGTTAACTGGAATAATGTAATTGGCCTAAAATGGGAGTCAAAGTCTGCAAAATCGCCGATGCATAAATATCGCTGACACATCAAAATTTGCGATAGCATAATTTCGTCAATTTTCAATCAAATTTCGTACTTTTTCTTTTATTACCTTCAGAAAAAGATTCTCTACCATTTCATAAGAAAAAATAAGATTTTTTTTTTTTTAATTCTTGGACACTGGCGCACCCCTTCCAAAAATGGCCTTGAACCCTGAAAGGGTTAAGTGGAAGTGACCTGACTACCTGGAGAGGGTTAACTCCAGGTAGTCAGGTCTAAGCCGAGGAGTGACATGGACCTGCCTCGCATAGGTCAGTAGGCCTGCTGCAGTGTTCCTTCTTTCTTATGTTCTTATAACATAGTAGTAGTGCCTTTAGCTCATAATCAAAGGACCCAGGATCAATCCTGTGTCTTTTGATTATGAGTAATGACAATGGCAATGCTGGGTATGTTTCTTACACTTCTTGCCCTTGTTCACCAAGAGATAAATAGGTACCTGGGTGTTAATCAACTATTGTGGACTGCATCCTGGGGAAGAGAACCAAAGAACCCCACTGCAAAAAAAAAGCCACACTGACTGGCTTCTTAGATTATCCTAGTTTACTAACCTTTCAGGTTAATAATCCACATAAAGCTTCTTTTTTTCTTCTTCGACCACTACAGCAAAACATCTTGATCATGCTGATGAAATGTCAGAGTGTAAATTGCATGCTATAGAGTTCATCACAGTGAAAGGTAAAAATCCAGTTATGTGGAATCCCATAAAAGGTCTGAATGAAGAAAGTCCAAAGACAAACACTTCCCATGGGAAAGTAATAATAACAAAGTAAAATTGTTTGAAGAAATGATGATTCATAAAGCAGTTAAGCACTAAACCCATGTGGGTCATTCAGTGCAAGACGTGGTGGAGGCTTGATCCTCCGTCTGTTGAGCAAGAGGCAGACATGGTTCCTGTTTGCAGAAAGCATCAGGAAGCAGTAGTGCACTTGGGTAGAGGAAGCCGAGGGTGCCATGGGTCACGAGGAAATATAAAATAGGTAGCAAACCTTGCATTTGTGTAAAAGACAAAACATTCATGGGAATACAAGGGACGATTCCCTACAGAGTAAAAACAGCAATAATAATAATAATAATAATAATAATAATACATAATAATAATACATAATAATAATAATAATAACAACAACATAAGAAAGAAGGAACACTGCAGCAGGCCTACTGGCCCATGCGAGGCAAGTCCAAGTCTTTTACAGGTTTAAGCCAATGACCCAACCTAGTCAGGTCAGGTTGTCACATTCACTTAAGGAAGGAGCACAGCATCATAATCTTTATTTCTACACCAGTACAACTGATACAGACCTAGCTGACAGAACTGACAAAGTATTACATGTACTACAGTAGACCGTCATTTAGCACGATATTATGTTGCACGTTATGGGTATTGCACGATTGAAGAATTGCGGCACATTATTATCTAACATGACGTAAAATTGATATTACATGGTTCACGGGAGGGGAAAAAATTTGAGCGTGCGGTCGCCCACGGTGGGTTAAACCATTGAGTCAGTGAAGGAGTCCTACTGCTATCCCCCGCCAACCTCACCCACCCACGCATCCCTCCCAGCATTCAGTTTGGTTCATACGCATGCAGGACAACAATAATCGGGAAACTCGCTGTGTTTATTTACATACATTTTCTCATTTTCATTGCATTTTCATAAATCTACCAAGCAATCATGGCACCCAGTAAGTATACAAGTGTTCCAGCAAGTGATAAGAAAAGGTTTAAGCATTCAAGTCTAGGAATTGCAAAGAAAATCGAGATATTAGATAACCTTAAGAGTGGCTCACGTGTGGTGGATATAGTGAGGGCCTATGGCCTTAATGAAGCATCAGTTCATACAATTAGGAAGAATGAGGCAAATATACGAGCTTGTGTAATGAATAACCCAAAATGTGAGCTCATGAAAAGAATGACACGTCGGTCACAACAAGTAAATAAAACAGAAAACTTGTTGCTTGAGTGGATCGAACAGAAAACAAAGAAAGGTGCAAAACTTAATTTCCTCTTAATTAGTGAAAAGGCCTTACAGTTGTTTAAAGCAGTGTGTGATAAGGAAGGAAGGCCTGAAAACGAGTGTGTGTTTAGCACAGGCTGATTCCAGAACTTTAAGTTGCATAATAAGTTACATAATACAGTGGACCCCTGGTTTTCGTTATCTTTTCGTTCCAGAATGCTGTTCAAGTGCCATTACCAAACGAATTTATTCCCATAAGGAATAATGTAAAGTAGACTAGTCCTTTTAGACCCCCAAAAATACACTTACAAAAGCATTTAAAAAAATACACTTACATAAAAGGGCGAGTATAGAGCAGAACGAGCACCGGGGGTCCACTGTATTAAGTTTTCTGGTGAAAGTGCTTCAGCTAATCATACAGCAGAAAGTAATTTCCCAGTTGAATTTCAGGAACTTATTTCTGAGGGTGGCTATGAGCCACATCAAGTGTTTAATGCTGATGAGACAAGTGTTTTCTGGAAGAAAATGCCAACACGAACTTATATCAGTCAGCAAGAGAAAAGTGCACCGGGCTTCAAGGCAGCAAAGGATCGCTTCACCTTGCTCCTTTACGGTAATGCATCAGGTGATTTCAAGTGTAAGCTAATGGTTATTTACCACTCTAAGAATCCTCATGCTTTGAAAGGTGTGGATAAAAACACCTTACCAGTAATTTGGAGGTCAAACCAGTCAGCATGGATGACAGAGGAAATATTTATTGACTGGTTTAAGCATCACTTTATTCCTGAAGTCAAGTTTTACCTGCACAGCAAGAACCTTGCATTCAAGGCTCTCTTCATTCTTGATAATTACTGTACTCATCCACAAGCTTTGCTGGATGTGACCCCACATATAAAAGTTGTATTTTTACCTCCAAATACAACATCTCTGATTCAACCACTGGACCAGGGAGTTATGAAGACATTCAAGTGTAACTACACAAAAAAAGTTATAAAAAAACTAGTTGCATCAATGGACGCTGACTCCAACTTGGCAGTACCAAACTTCTGGAGTAAATTTAACATTGCAGATGACATCAGCTATGCTAGAAGTGCATGGATTGAAGTGCCCCAATCAACATTAAATACAGGCTGTGGAAAGTTGTAGCCTTCTGTAGTTAATTCTTTCACTGGTTTTCCCTTGCTTGAGAGTGAAGTTCAGGAAATTGTTCAGCTGGCAAGGAGATTACCAGGTGATGGTTTTGAAGATATGAATGAAGATGATGTGAATGACTCTTAGAATATGATGATGATGAAGAAGACAAGAGTCCAGAGGAAATGTTGGCAGAGTTCGATGCACGGATACATGGGAGGGAGATAACAGAAGATGAAGAAGAACCTGAAGAAAAACAATTAACATTGCAGCAGTTACATGAGCAGTTCCATGTTGCTGGTAAACTAGCAGACTTTTTCACTGAAGAGGACCCTGACAAAGCTAGAAGCAGGGCTTTGAAACGGGGTCTAGACCAGCTGATGATGCCTTACCGTCAGCTGTATAATGTAATGCAGTATAAAAGAGCCCAGAGATCAATTACAGAATTTATGCACACTGCAATACAACCATCGACTTTAGTACCAGAACCTCTACCATCCACTTCTACCGACAACCAACAACCATCCACCTCAGCCCAGTAGGGCCACACCATCCATATCCACTCTTCACAACATCCACAAACATTACCCACAATTTAAGGTAAGAAATACAGTGGACCCCCGAGTTACGAGCATAATTCATTCCAGAAGGCTGCTCAAGTGCCATTACCGAACGAATTTTCTCCCTTAAGGAATAATGTCAAGTAGGTTAGTCCATTTCAGACCCCAAAAAATACACTAACAAAAGCACTTACAATATTACACTTACATAATTGTATGATTTCCGAGGTGCTCGTAACTCGGGGGTCCACTGTACTATTATTTCTATTGCATTTGTAGTCTTGAGCAGTAATATATCATGACAATGAACTACAATTACATATTCACCTTCAATTTTTGCAAGATCTGTTAGTCTAAAAAAAACTTGTTTGGCTTTTTGGGGACTCCCAGGAACGTAACCCTATTTTTCCCATAAGTTCATTTAATTATCTAACACAATGTTTTCAGGAACGTAACTACCGTGCTAAATGAAGGTCTACTGTATACAGAAAGCCCCCTGGTTATGCAGAGCATTTCAAGCAGCTTAGATTGATCTTGTTCCCCAGGATGTAATCCAACACAGTCATGTAACACCCGAGTACAGTGGACCCTCGGTTAGCATCTGTAATCCATTCCAGGAGCTAGGCCTTTAACCGAAATGGCCTTTAACCGAATTAATATTCCCCATAAGAATTAATGTAAATACAATTAATCCGTTCCAGACAAAAATATTCACACAAAACTTTTTTTTTTTTAATTAAATTAGTATTACATAACTTTATTGAAGACTAATGCTGGCTTCTGGAAGATAGGGAGGCGGAAATAGAGAGGAGTTAGATTTTGGAAGGGGAATCCCCCTCCAAAAGGACTTCAGGTAACAAGTCCCTCTCTGGGGTTACTGCCCTTATTTTTCTTTTAATGCCACTAGGATCAGCATGAGAGTCACTAGAACCTTGTCTAGAAAAATAAGTGTCCAGAGTGCTCTGTTTCTGGCGCCTCTTTAACATATCCCTGAAGTGGGACAAGGTTTTGTCACTAAACATGTTGCAGTTATGGCTTGTTTCAGCTTGTTCAGGATGGTGTTTTTCAACAAATGTCTGCACCTTAGTCCACATAGAACAAATTTCCTTAATCTCTGCAGAAGGCACCTCCTTCTCTTCCTTTTCCTCCTCCTCCCTTTCTGTAGCAAGTTCCTGAGCTGTGGTCTGTTGCTGTTCCAGATGAAGCTCTTGCAGCTCTTCAGTTGTTAGCTCTACCCTGTGGTCCTCCATCAACTCTTCCACATCCTCACCACTCACCTCCAACCCCAGGCTGTTCTCCAATGCCACAATATCTTCCACAACATGTTCCACAACAGGCACAGGGTCGTCAGCTGCAAATCCTTCAAAATCCCTCTGTTGGACACAATCTGGCCACAGTGGTCTCCAAGCAGAGTTCAAAGTCCTGGTAGTCACTCCCTCCCAAGCCTTACCTATAAGGCCTATGCAGTTGTAGATATTGAAGTGAATCTTCCAGAACTCTCTAAGGGTCAATTCAGTGTCTTAGTTCATTTCAAAGCACTTCTGAAACACTGCTTTGGTGTACAGTTTCTTGAAGTTAGAAATGACCTGCTGGTCCATGGGCTGGAGAAGAGGAGTGGTGTTAGGAGGCAAGAACTTCACTTTTATAAATTTGAAGTCCCTAGACATTTGGTCTTCCAAGTCTGGAGGATGTGCAGGAGCATTGTCCAGTACCAGGAGGCACTTGAGTTCCAAATTGTTATCCTGAAGGTATTTTTTCACACTTGGGCCAAACACATCATCAACCCAATCTTTGAAAATTGACCTTGTGACCCATGCATTTTGACTTGATTTCCACATCACACACAATCTTTTCTTGTGAACATTGTGTTTCTTGAACACTCTGGGATTTTCAGAGTGATATACGAGTAAAGGCTTCACTTTGAAATCCCCACTTGCATTGCTACACAACATGAGAGTCAGCCTGTCTTTCATAGGCTTGTGTCCACGCAGTGTCTTTTCCTCCTGCATGATGTAGGTCTTGTTGGGCATTTTCTTCCAAAACGCCTGTTTCGTCACAGTTAAACACTTGTTGGGGGTTTCAGATTTTCACTCTTTATGTAGTCCTGAAATTCCTGCACAAACTTTTCAGCAGAATGTTTGTCTGAACTTGCAGCCTCACCATGCCTTACAACACTATGTATGCCACTACGCCTCTTAAATCTCTCAAACCAGCCTTTGCTGTCCCTAAATTCACTACCAGCAGCACTTGTTCCAGGAGTTTTCTTAACAAGATCTTCATGCAAATGCCTTGCCTTCTCACAAATAACAGACTCCACTACACTGTCTCCCACTATTTGTTTTCTTTAATCCACAATAATAATAACTTTTCCATTTGTTCCATTATTAGTGACCTTTGTTTCGTAAGCACATTTACTCCTTTGGCAACATCAGCCTCCTTGATCTGTTCTTTCTTTGACAGGATGGTTGTAATTGTTGATTTGTTTTTCCCAAACATCCTGGCAAGTTCCAGCACCTGCATACCACTCTCATATTTCTCAATCACTTCTCTCTTAAATTCCATGGTATTTCTCACTCTCTTCGCCACAGGAACTTTACTAGAAACTTTCTTGGGATCCATGGTTACTTATTTCGCAGTTGCACTGGCAAAAAACAATGGAAAACAAGCGAAATGTTTGTATGAATGAGCAGAAGCTTCCTTACGTACCAAGAGACACAAACAAACTGAAGCGCAAGCGTCCCCAGCCGGCGGGTTGACACGTCCAATACGGCCACTAACCGGAATAACGACCGCCAACCGGGAGCCGTAAAACCAGCCGCTAACCGAGTTGGCCGCTAACAGGAACGGCCGCTAACCAAGGGTCCACTGTATATAATATATGCCCCTTACCAAGATATGGTTCCATCATTGTTCTAACCACATCACCAGAGATACCCAATAACTTCGTGATATCTCTCAATGTATTACTGCCAGTGTACACAATTAGATCCAGAACCAGACCACTTTTGCAATCACACAGTACAAATAACTTTATGCCAAAGCGTTTCCTCTTGCTTCGTATATACTGGTTGAATAACAGTCTGCCTTTGAACAAAATCAAAGACTCATCAATAACAAGCTTCCTGAAGGGATAAAAATACATACAGCACTTTTGTTTCAGGTACATGAACACATTCCTGATCTTATATTA
>WNWK01024918.1:0-17500 GCA_009830355.1 Cherax destructor
GGATTACTTTCTGGCACGATAAGGCTTGTTGGGCCTAATTCACAGTTCTTTAAAATTATTGTGTTTGGATACTGCTCCCCAAAATTCAAAAAACCCCTTAGGGACTCCATATTGTTTGATGTTTCTTCTTCATTCCAGACAACAAGGCTAATTTTTCTGAATTGGTCCCCTTTTTCATCAACATCGTCTATTAGGTGGAAAAATGGCAGACCCAAAAAATTTTTCCCCTTTCTGTTTGGCTTAGAATAACAGTAGGATTTAAAAGTGACAGACCTTTAAATACGGGGTGAGTCGGGGAGCCGCTGGTTCACTGAGGT
The DNA here is from genome assembly GCA_009830355.1 of Cherax destructor. Classification (NCBI taxonomy): domain Eukaryota; kingdom Metazoa; phylum Arthropoda; class Malacostraca; order Decapoda; family Parastacidae; genus Cherax; species Cherax destructor. The sequence goes on from WNWK01024918.1 coordinate 318, forward strand.
GAGTCGGGGAGCCGCTGGTTCACTGGGTGAGTCGGGAGCCGCTGGTTCCGGGTGAGTCGAGGCCGCTGGTTCACTGAGGTGGTGGGGGCCCGCTGGTTCACTGGGGTAGTCGGGAGCCGCGGGTTTCCCGAGGTGAGTCAGGGGCCGTTTTGGTTTCCCACTGGGGGAGCCCGGGGAGGCGGGTTTCCCACTTGATTCAACGTTTTTTGAAGCTTGGTTTGGCACCTGAATTTCACACTTTATTTTATTATTTTCTTGTTGCATATCAGGGTTGGTTAGTTTAATATCTTTATTATGCACCCCATCCCCCATCCTGTGGGGGGTACTCAAAAGTTACAGAGGAAATGATGGGTCCAGAGACTGGACCCCAAAGGGTTTGATAGATGAACTAGTTACAAGGTAATGAACCCCAGGTAATCTGGCCCAAATCATAATTTTTTTTTTACATTTTATTATTTTTAATAAATATACATTTACAGTTCATAAACATGCAATATAAAACATGTTACAAATTGTAAAACAGAAATTTTTCTTTGATTAAGCAGTGAATATATCAGAAAACTATCCCCAAAAAAACCATTTACCTCTAAACCAGTGAACCCCTGCCCCCTTTCCCCCTTATAAGTAAATCAGAGTCCACAAAAAACAAAAACCCCAAATTTGAAATACGGGGTCCACAATAACTTTGGGCTCTGGCCCTAAGAATATGCAGTAAAGACTGAAAAATTTTTTACAGTGGGGCAAAAAATAACAAATAAAACCCCAAAAAATAATCAAAGTCCACAATAACTTGACTCTAGTCCAAAGAATACAGTGAAAGACTGCAAAAAAAATTTTTAAGTGAGCACAAAATAACAAAAAAAACCCAAAATTTAATAAAAGCCCACAATAACATTGACTCTAGTCCAAAGGGAAAAATGTAAGACTCCCAAATAAAATTTACAGTGGACAAAAATAAATATACATTTACAGTTATAAATGTGCAATAATTACATGTTACAAAATTGTAAAACAGCAATTTTCTTTGATTAAGCAGTGAATATATCAGAAAACTATACCTATAAACCATTTACCTCTACAATCAGTGAACTCCTGCCCCTTTCCCCCCAATGAGTAAATCCCAGAGCCCCAAAATAACAAAAAACCCAAATAATGAAATCAGAGTCCACAATAACTTTGGGTTAGCCCTAAGAATATGCAGTGAAGACTGCAAAAAAAATTTTACAGTGAAAAAACAAAAAAAACCAAATAATGAATACAGAGCCCCAAATAAACTCTAGTCCTAAAATATGCAGTGAAGCCCAAAATAAAATTTACAGTAAACCAAAAAAAAAAGAGAAAACATTAACTGTTCGTTGTGCCTCCAGACCTCAGTATTATATGACTCTCCCCTTTCCCCCCACACGCCCCATGTATCTCTATCACATCATACCTCTATTACATATACAATCGTTTTTTTCTAACACAAAACTTCACCACCATTAGAACATCTAGTCTTGTTTCTATTGTTACACAAAACGTTTTTTTTTTCAAAATAAGTAAAAACCAACACAGGGTTAAAGACAAAAAAAAAAAGTTTTAAAGTCACACTGTTACCCCTATAAAAGGGCCCCCAAACTTTTCCCAATTAAACCGATGGCCCACCACCTTAAGAATTTGTAAAAACAGTGGGTAAAAACCAAAAGACTTAGGGTTTATTTTTCACTACAACCTTGCCACCGAGGGGTTGTTTTTTTTGAATATCCTACCCCCGGGTTTTCCAGATCCTTAACTCCACAAAAAACTACTACCCTTGTTTCAGAAACCATATCTGTACGGGTATAATCCAAAACACCCATACCACTGTCACTACCACTCACCCCAAACCCAAACCAAAAACCCCCCCCCGGCCCAGAGGTTTCCCGGCCAAACCCCTGAAAAACCCCACCTCCCCCTCCCCCTACAAGTACTCCAACCTCACATTCCCCCCACCACACAAATATCCACGTCCAACCCACTATTAATCTAGACAGTCACCCGGCCCCCCAACTGTGATGTCATCCCCCCGTCCCCGGGGGAAACCCCCCCTTATCTACCTTCTCCTTGCCCTCCACCATCCACACCCCCCAAACTCCACCAGCGCATCTGTCAACCCCCTTTCGGGCCCTTTTCCCTCCCCCCAAACCCTCCCCCTCAAGTTCTGCCCCTTAAAAAGATCGACCCCTCCCCCCATTTTAAAAAGGGGTTCCTGCCCCTTGGTGCGATATTTTCCGGGCATACAGCCCCATCCTTTCCCCAACACTCATGCCCCGTAATTTCCAGGCATGCAAAAAAGCCCCACCATACTGTACAGTAGCCCTTTTTTATCCTATGTCTAACCCCCCCCCAAACCCAAGTAAATAGCCCATAAAAAAGGGATCCCCCAAACCCCCTTAACCCCCCTCTCCCACCCCACCTACAAAACCCTACCCAAAGGGTTTCAAAAAATCCCCAAAAGGGACCGGCAAGCCACACTTCTGACTTTTTAATCTTTTGCCAATCCCATAGGGAAAACAAATTCCCCCGGCCCACTGCCCCATGAAAAGCAAACATCAGCTCCCGGTCCCCAAGGAAACCCGGCGGGCCCCGGAAACCCCCTTCCAATCCCTTCCAGTCATAAAACCGGATAAAACCCCTTTCCCTTTCCCCAATTTCTCCTCCCCAGCACCAAACCTCATTATAACCAAAACCCTCAACCTTTCTGGCTCACGTATAACCAACAAGCACCTCCCAACCCTTGCCCCCAGTTCCCTGCCCCCACCACTCACCTCCCTCCCCCCCCTTCCCCCCCCCAGCCTCCCCCCCCCCCAACCCCTTTCCCCTCCTTACCACAAACGTTTCATGTACATACACAAACAATCCCCTTTTTCCAGCCATATCAAACCCAAACCTCCTAAAATTCCCTTTTCCCTGACTATCTCCTTCCGGGGCCCAAAATTTGTCTACCAGGGCCCAAAATAAATTTTAAGACCCTACCCCCAATTCTTTAAATCCCAACTTAAAAAGGGGGAAAAATTTTGGGAATTAACATTCTTACTATATATCATGTTTTTAAACAGCAATGACCCTCTGCCGCAATGTTAGCTCCCCCCCCAATTTTTCCCAACCCGCTCCGTCCCTTTTAACCACTTTCAATTCCCTCGCCTCACCCCTTCCCTCATGTAAAAAAACCCCAAATATTTTCACCCTGTCCACAATTTTCCCCCCATACCTGCTCCCCAACCCGCCCCCCACCCAAGCGCCTACCTCCAACAATATGGATTTAGCTCCATTGACCCTCATGCCAGTAGCACTACAGAAAGACTTTAAGTGTATTCCTATGTTAACCAATCCCACCTCGTGACACACTAACACCGCGTGTCATCTACATATCCCACCACATTTCTAACCCCCTTATCCCTCCCCCAACCCCTTCCCATCCCCCACTAATCTGTAAAACGGATCCTGTAAGAAAGCGAAAGGATCTGCGACAGGGACAACCCTGTCGCAGACCCCTTTCCATCCTAACCACCCTCCCAACCTACCATTTATTTGCACCTTCACACTTGCCCCTATATAACGCCCTAACCCAATCCAGCACTTCCAATCCAAACCCCTGCCTTTCCATTATTCCAAACATACTCTCACGCTCCACACTATCATATGCTCCTTCCAATCCAGTGCAAGTATTCCTCCCTCTTCCTCTCTATCTATGAAATCTTTAATACGTTCATGTCCCTCCCCCACACCCCTTCCCGGTATCCCCCTGTCCTTCCTCAATCACCCCCTATCACCCTTTTTAATCTATTACCTAAAATTTTAGCATATATTTTATAATCCGTATTCATAAGGACTAAAGGTCTATAATTCTCTAATGTTTCCTTCCTTCCCCTTCCTCACTAATACCATTACCCCCATACCCATGTCCCTCCCATTACACCTGTCCTTTCATACCATTCATCACACCTACCATACAATCCTTTATGATGTCCCAATTCTCCTTATAAATTCATTTGCCAAACCATCCATACCTGGAGCCTTGCCCTTACTTAATCCTTCACTGCCTCCCACACCTCCCTCTCACTAATCATGCCCTCAATCCCTCCCGATTTTCCCCTACTCAACCTCTCCTAATCTTTCCCAATAAAATGCTCCTTTCCTCCATTCCCACCCCCACTGCTCATGTGCCTTGCAAACCACTTATCAGCATACAATTCATTCCCTCCATAGAATTATTCTCATACCCTTCACATAATTCCCCATGTTTTCATCCACTTCCAGATACTCCAATGACATTCTATCCCGTCTCTGTTTACACTTCCCCAAAACATATTGTGAGGGTCTATCCCCCACAACACATCATCCATTCCGGCTTTCATTCTACATGCCCCAAACCTCTCATTCTGCAAGGTCTTCAACCTATCTTTCAACACCTTAATTTCCTCTGTCATTCTATGTCCTCCCGCATATAACAGTCTTTCAAGAGTCCCCCAATGTAATTTTGTAAACCGTATCTCCATCCTGCTTCTTCCCCTTCCCAACCTCTGATAGTAAGCTTGGATGCCAGGCTTCCCGTACTCTACCCACCCAATCCACCAAAGCCCCCTCCCTACTCCCCATCCAAAACCCACCCCACCAATCCCTAAATTCTCCCTTTACCATCACCTTTTAATAACTGAACATTTAATTTCCAAAACCCCTGTACCATTTTGCAACCCTTCCCACCCCACCTCCACCAACACTCCCCGATGATCCGTGAAACCCACATCCAAATATTGCACCCCCCCCACCACGCTACCTGTTACATAAATCCTGTCTAATCTAGCCGCATACCCTCTTCTAACAAACGTAGGCTCACCCGCACCTCCACCCCAATCACGTCTTTCAAACCTACCCTCCTAAGTACGTCCCTTAAGGCTGCAAGACACAACCTCCTCCCCGCGGCTCTACATCCCTCTCTCTAATTACACAATTAAAATCCCCCCCAACAATCGTTACATTTGGCAAATCCCGACATGCATAAATCATGTAATCCCAAACAAAATCCACCTTACCTTCCTTGCGCTCCGCCGCATGTACACTCCTAAAACATACCCTAACTCCACTCCACTCCCCATCTACTCTAACCAGCCTACCTTCCCCACACTCCTCCCATCGCAAAAGTTTGAAAGGGCTGACACCGCCACTGCTACCCCCACCCCCCTTTAATCTACTGGATGAACTTGCAAACACTTTGTATCCATTCAAAAGTAATCCCCACCACACCTATAATTGTGTTCCCGTATAAAAGCAACTGTCACACCATACCTTCGCAACGTACACTCCACCCAAGCCCTCTTAATTTCATCCCTCAACCCATTTACATTAAGTGTTAAACACTTGAAAACTATGTCAAGGGTTTGCCCCTAGGCCTCTGTGGAAGTTGTACCCTGACTTCCCTTTACTCATTTTACCCGTTTGCTTCCCCCCCTTAAAAGTACCCTCTCTAATACCAAACCTAGATCTTTTTAGCAACTTCCACCGAAGCCTTTTTACAGATCCTCTGCGCCCGTGTCAGCACATCCTCACTGCCTGATGAATTGCCAGACCTTTTACGTGTCCTCTTTATGTCTTCCACACTACTTGCATCCTCGGTCTGATGGACCTCCACCTGCACATCCTCCATAATTAAGTGTTGGTCCACTGACTGGCACTCTCCACACTTTCCACCACATTTACTGCATCTATCAAACCATCATTAGTGCTTACACTTAGCACCGGCAAAGGGTCGTCAATATTTCCTTTAATATTTGTTCCAGTGGTACCTCCTCTGCCGGACTCTCCTGGTGATCACAGTCAACCACTGGTATAACAGATTCCTGTGTTAGGGTCTGACAAACCACCTCAGAACCCTCCACAATCTCACTCCAGAGTTTCGTCTGTTTCTCCCGTTGCGTCTCCTCCTTCCGTTCCTCTCTCTGCGCCTGCACTTTCACTACTCGTTGTTCTGGCACTTGTCTGGGTCCCGTCCTCCTCATGCAGTCAGCCGCCACATGATCGTAGGCGCCACACAGTCGACACGTCCTGCGCTGTCCCATGTAGGTCACGTACACTTGGGTCCTGAAGTCTGGTATAACAACGTAGGACGGTATGGGGTGCTTCAATGTCATTTTCAACGAGTACGACCCCTCAGGAGGCCCATCATCGGTCCTCGCTCCACTTTCCAGGTGTTGCTGCGTGTATTGTACCATACGCACTGAAGCCGTACTGATGTCCGTCGGGTCCGCTTCGAATGGGACGTTCTTCAAACGTACCAAGTGTACGTACGTGAAACGTCCTTCAATCGTACCTGAAGTCCAGTGTGCACCGTGTAGACATGATCCTGGTGTCGATCGACGAGTCGGTCATAAACTTCTGCCGTCAGTAGCTTCACAAATACTCTATTCATCCCATTCAGGGCAACGCCATACAAATCTTCTATGTCAAGACCATACACCTCTCGTAATATCGTCGGTAAGACAGTCCCGGCCGTTGCAGGGTTTAGGACGCCAGTCACAAGGTCAATACAGACAGTATTCAAACGTCTTCTCCCTGCTGTCGCCATGTTGCTTTGGAAAACCAAAGTGCTGTAAAGCGTCGCCAGGGGTCAGGTCAGAGCACCACACACCCTCGCACCACCAGAGCTGGGCTGCGACATCCAGGGTTATTATTGAAAGAATTAGAGGTAAGACAGAGAGTAGGATTGCAGATGAGCAAGGAGGCTTTAGAGTGGGTAGGGGATGTGTAGATCTCAAGTGTTTACAGTGATTTAGATAAAGGTGGAGAAGTTTTCATTGCATTTATGGATTTAGAAAAGGCATATGATAGTGGATAGGGGAGCAATGTGGCAAATGTTGCAAGTGTATGGAATAGGTAGTAAGATACTGAAGGCTGTAAAGAGTTTTTATGAGGATAGTGAGGCTCAGGTTAGGGTGTGTAGGAGAAAGGGAGATTACTTCCCGGTAAAAGTAGGTCTTAGACAGGGATGTGTAATGTCACCATGGTTGTTTAGTATATTTATAGATGGGGTTGTAAAATAAGTAAGTGCTAGGGTGTTGGGGAGGGGTGGGATTAAATTATGGGGAATTAAATGCAAAATGGGAGTTGACACAGTTACCTTTGCTGATGATACTGTGCTTATATGAGATTCTAAAGAAAAGTTGCAAAGGTTAGTGGACGAGTTTGGGAGAGTGTGTAAAGGTAGAAAGTTGAAAGTGAACATAGATAAGAGTAAGGTGATGAGGGTATCAAACGATTTAAATAAAGAAAAATTGGATATCACATTGGAGAGAGGGATTATGGAAGAAGTAAATGTTTTCAGATGTTTGGGAGTTGACGTGTCAGCGGATGGGTTTATGAAGGATGTGGTTAACCATAGAATTGATGAAGGAAAAAAGGTGAGTGGTGCGTTGAGGTATCTGTGGAGACAAAATACGTTATCATGGAGGCAAAGAAGGAAATGTACGAAAGTATAGTGGTACCAACACTCTTATATGGGTGTGAAGCATGGGTTGCAAATGCTGCAGCTAGGAGGAGGCTGGAGGCAGTGGAGATGTCCTCTCTAAGGGCAATGTGTGGTGTAAATATTATGCAGAGAATTCTTTGTGTGGAAATTAAGAGGTGTAGAGTTACAAAAGTATTATTCAGAGGGCTGCAGAGAGGTTATTGAGGTGGTTTGGTCATTTAGAGAGGGTGGAGCAAAATAGGTCGTCCTAGGAATGGATGGAGGTGGTAAAAGAGGTTGTGTGTTCAAGGGGCCTGGACATGCAGCAGGCATGTGTGAACGTAATAGGAGTGAATGGAGGCGAGTGGTTTTTTGGGACCTGACGAGCTGTTGGAGTGTAAGCAGGGTAATATATTGTGAAGGGATTCAGGGAAACCAGTTAGCCGTACTTGAGTCCTGGAGGTGGAAGGTACAATGCCTGCACTTTAAAGGAGGGTTTTGGGATATTTTTACCATCACTTTACGTGATCAATAAATTCTTCTTACGTTGTGTACCAGTAAGCCAGCTGTAGACATCGGTCGTATAAACATGTTTATTGAGGGGAGGTCATCCTGTGATAAAGATGCTTCTTGGAAGAAATTTTACTCCGGTACGTTGTTCTGGTAGTGTAGATTTGAAGGTAGACCCCTGCGTGTCTTCCATGTATATATTATCAGATATCTCTTCCAGGACTTTGAGGCTTTCCCAGTAGTTTAAATGCATTATTAGTTCTATTTGAACAGTAAACCATCTCTGTGCCTTTTCCGGTTCTGCTCTCACCTGACTCGAAGGGAACAGTCATCAACGAACAATATTATAAATGATATAGCAGAAATAATTTTTTTCTGACCTAATGTTCAGGACCATTCCCACGATCATATTTATTAAAAAACAACTCATAATACATGATTGACACAAGTCACAACTACCCACAGACTATAGATGAATGTTGAGCCTTTCATTCAGTCATGAACCATTTAATAAGAGATTAGAAAAGACTGGAACGTGATAAAACATTGGTAGAATTTATCGACGATATGTATAAAAATAAGACACTATGTGAGTTACGGTGTTTTATTTAAAATCTATATTAATGTGCAGTATTTTCCAGTCTAGACTGTGGTGTGACATCTCTGATTTTTAAGTTTGATAAATCAGGTGCCAGAGTGAAAGGAGACGACAAAGAACTACTGTACTGAACACAGATGGAATCTAAATAGAGATGAGTCACAGGAACGTTGTGTGTGTGTGTACTCACCTAATTGTGGTTGCATGGGTCGAGACTCAGCTCCTGGCCCCGCCTCTTCGCTGTCCGCTACTGGGTCTCTGCTCTCCCTGCTCCATGAGCTTTATCATACCTTGTCTTAAAACTATGTATGGTTCCCGCCTCCACTATATCGTTCGCTAGACTATTCCACTTCCTGACTACTCTATGGCTGAAGAAATGTTTCCTAACATCCCTTTGACTCATCTGAGTCTTCAGCTTCCAGTTGTGCCCCCTTGTTTCTGTGTTCCCTATCTGGAACATCCTGTCACTGTCTACCTTGTCGATTCCCCGCAGTATTTTGTATGTCGTTATCATGTCTCCTCTAACCCTTCTGTCCCCCAGTGTTGTTAGTCATATTTCCCTCAACCTTTCTTCATAGGACAGTCCCCTGAGTTGTGGAACTAGCCTTGTCGCAAACCTTTGCACTTTCTCTAATTTCTTGACGTGCTTGACCAGGTGTGGGTTCCAGACTGGTGCTGCATACTCTAGTATGGGCCTGACGTACACGGTGTACAGTGTCTTGAACGATTCCTTGTTAAGGTAACGGAACGCTAATCTTAGGTTTGCCAGTCGCCCATATGCTGCCGCAGTTATCTGGTTGATGTGTGTTTCCGGAGACGTGCTTGGCGTTATACTCACCCCAAGGTCTTTCTCCTTAGATGAGGTTTGTAGCCTTTGTCCACCTAGCCTGTACTGTCAGCGGTCTTCTTTGCCCTTCTCCGATCTTCATGACTTTGCATTTGGTGGAATTAAATTCGAGAAGCCAGTTGCTAGACCAGATGTCAAAGTTGTCCAGGTCTCTTTGAAGTCCTGCTTGGTCCTCATCCGATGTGATTTTCCCCATTAATTTCACATCTGCAAACAGAGACACTTCTGAGTCTATCCCGTCCGTCATGTCATTCACATATACCAAGAATAGCACTGGTCCTAGGACTGACCCCTGCGGTACCCCGTTCGTCACAGGCGCCCACTGTGATACCTCATCACGCACCACGACCCGTTGTTGCCTCCCTGTGAGGTATTCCCTGATCCATTCCAGTGCCCTTCCTGTTATACATGCTTGGTCTTCCAACTTCTTTACTAATATCATATTGAGGAACTGTGTCAAAGGCCTTCCTGCAGTCCAGGAAAATGCAATCAACCCACCCTTCTCTTTCTTGCCTTACCTCTGTTACTTTATCATAGAACTCCAGGAGGTTTGTTACACAGGATTTGCCTTCCCTGAATCCATGCTGTCCGGCGTTGATTATCCTGTTCAGCTCCAGATGCTCCACCATTCTTTCCCTGATGATTTTCTCCAAGACTTTGTACACTATACACGTAAGTGATACGGTCTATAGTTTAGTGCCTCTTTTCTGTCTCTTTTTTAAAGATGGGGACTACGTTGGCCTTTTTCCATACCTCAGGTAGCTGCCCAGTTTCAAGGGATGTGTTGAATATTATGGTAAGTGGCACACTCAGTACCTCAGCTCCTTCCCGAAGGACCCACGGGAGATATTGTTCGGACCCATCGCCTTTGAGGTATCAAGGTCACTGAGTAACTGCTTCACCTCCTCCTCAGTTGTGTGTATGCCCTCCAGCACTTGATACATCCCTTGTTGGTGATGCACCCCATCCTGTCTACCCAGCTGCCTTCCTGCCTCCACTGTGAATACTTCCTTAAACCTCGAGTTGAGCTCCTCACATACCTCTTGATCGTTACTTGTGAATTCCGCATCTTCTCTCCTCAGCCTTATCACCTGGTCCTTGACTGTTGTTTTCCTTCTGATGTGACTGTACATTAGTTTCGGGTCAGACTTGACTTTCGATGCTATGTCATTTTCGTACTGTTTCTGGGCCTCCCTCCGTACCTGTGCATACTCGTTTCTAGCTCTTCGACTAATCTCTTTGTTTACTTGGGTTCTTTGCCTTCTGTACCGTTTCCATTCTCTGATACTCTGAGTCTTTGCCTCCCTGCACCTTTGGGTAAACCAGGGGCTCTTTCTGGCCTTCCCATTTAATCTTTTTCCTTTGGGTATAAACCATTCCTCTGCCTCCTTGCACTTTGTTGCTAAGTTATCCATCATTCCATTTACTGACTGTCCGTCCATTTCCCTTTCCCACTGAACCTCCTGCAGGAAATTCCTCATACCCATGTAGTCCCCTCTTTTAAAGTCTGGTTTGTCTCTTTCAGTACCGTTTTCCCTCTCCACCTGTAGCTCTACAATGTACTCAAAGCTCAGCACCATATGGTCGCTGGCTCCCAGGGGGCTCTCGTGTGTTATGTCCTCGATATCTGAGCTGTTCAGGGTGAATACAAGGTCCAGCCTTGCTGGTTCGTCCTCTCCTCTCTCTCTCTCTGGTCGTGTCCATCATCTTGGCTCTCCAAGTTTCTGGACCCCCGCGTGGTTCTTGGTTCTCCCAGTCGATCTCCCTGTTGTTGAAATCGCCCATGACCAGTAACTTCGCTCTGCTGTGTGTGTGTGTGTGTGTGTGTGTGTGTGTGTGTGTGTGTGTACTCACCTAGTTGTGGTTGCAGGGGTCGAGTCATAGCTCCTGGCCCAGCCTCTTCACTGGCGTGTGTGTGCGTAGGATACTGTTCAAGAGGCCAGAAACTAACAATGCCTGTGGACGAAATCCCATAACCCGCATATTGTCTTATTTACATACAAGCTGAAACGTGCAGTTTCGTCTCCAATTCATAGATCAGTTGTGAAGCTTCAGTATACCTGAGTTAGTTACGCTTGGTAAAGTCTTGGTGGGTAGCAACGCCAGACTCCTCACTTTGATTCTTGCTAAGTAGGCCGTATTACTTGTTCATTCGTGTTGAAGCTACAGCAGTTACCAGAATATAACTATCCCAGCCTTGATAGTTGGTTTTAATGAGACAGATTGTCTAAATTTTATCGTGAGAGACTGTTACTTGGGGCACTCTACATGTTTGTTGCATTGCCAGTGCTACATGTGGCACTTCAGGTGTTACCTTGATCACTGGTGTTGTGTCGTCATTGCAGGTGTTCCCTTGGCACTCTAGATATATTTTTTTTGTTTCACAAACAGCGTCATATTTGTGTTGTATGACAGCTATCCAGGTGAATTACGTTCACATTTTGTGGAGGCAGAGCTCCGTATTAACCCCGGATATCTTTGTCACGAGGAGAGAGAGAGAGAGAGAGAGGGATGGATGGATGGAGAAAGGCTGGTTTTTGACTGGTTGAGTTTAATTTGATATTAATCAGAATTGGGTATATCAGCATTGTTCTGTGGATTGAGGATCAGGCACACACATCGCCTATTGTTACCAGTTTACAGGTGCTACTACAACTCCATGTAGCTTGTGGCGTGCAGCTATTTAACACATTTTGACTTTGCACGACTTGGGCTTTTGCTTTCGTTGTGGTTTTTATAATTACTGAGGTGCCTGTAGGGATCTCGGCGAACCTGTACGAATCTTTTGTTATTAACAATTTAATGGGAGTTTTAACTGATGCTGGTTATTTTAACTTAGTATGATTGTATCTGTGAGGTGTTTTTTTTATTCGCTAATTTGACCTCGGATGTTATTTGTATGTTTTATTTAACGTTCTATTGCCAAGAGCGTTGAATGATCACCCAGGTCAAAGTGCTCTTATAAATTCAAAACTGTCAACCTACCTGCATGAGTAATGTGGTGCTACTCTACTCTTATAAGATAACCACATAACTGGAATTGCTGTTTCCAGGTCATATTCCACTACATAGGATGAGGTGTCTACATCAGGTACTGAAGTTTGCCAGCCTGAGCTGGCAGAGTTCAGTAAGACGATGCGGTATTGTCAAGTATTATAATATGGAATCAGTAGCTATGAGAGTGTAGTAGAAAGTATCTGCGAGAGAGAGTGAAGAGCAGCTCTGGAGAGAGAAGGGAGAGTAAGAGCAAATAAAGGACGACACAGAGGGAGAGGAAGTTAACTAAAACGTATGGAATAATTCTCTCTTTTCTTACTCTCTCCCCCTTTCCCCTCACTACGCCTTCTCGCCCTTCCCTCCCTTCGTCTTCTCCCTCCTACGTCTTCTCCCTCCTTCCCTCCCTATGTCTTCTCGCTCCTTCCCTCCCTAAGTCTTCTCGCTACTTCCTCCCTACGTCTTCTCCCTCCTTCCCTCCCTACGTCTTCTCGCTCCTTCCCTCCCTGCGTCTTCTCCTTCCTTCCCTCCCCCACGTCTTCTCCCTTCTCACATTCCTCTCTTTCCTCTCTTCCTGTCTTCCTCTTTTCCCTCTCCCTCCACCCCTTCCTTTCCCTCCCAGTCATTAGTGGAGAATTCATCAGTGACACTGACGGAACTCTCAAGATGACCTTTACTCGAGGTGTTTGATCTCGACTCACCTTTCCTTTCTCTTTCCACCTGGTTTACTTTCCGTTGGTTGTTATCACTGACATACACCCTGGCCAAGGTCACGGGAGGAGATTGTCAGTGGTGGTGTGGAGTACTGGCGGAGGAGAGACTTCCTCAGTAAAAATGCAGTAAGAGATAGTGAGAGCCGTTCTCCTTTGCTCATACTTTGTGTTATTGAGCTAAATATTTCAGCCGGGGAGAGATCCATCCACTCCACCGAGCCTGTTCATTCCTTCAGTAGGAAAGTGATCATAAGTCGTGAGCTAAAGATAGAAAAATAGAAAATCCAGTTTAGAACTGAAGTTATTGACTGTGTGTTATAATATCTACTTAGTATCATTCAATTTTTTTTTGTGTGTTCACGTTCTCTCCGAGTTCTGAGAATTAACAGTATAGTTTTGAGTGCACCAGATCTACCTTGTCTGTTAATCACTACCTTCTTATAAATATATTTCCTCAGAATTCGTAGATCACATGAAGACGATTCGATCGATCGACATATATTAATTTTCTTTTCTATTATCATGATTTTCATAAATGAGCTCATTTAGTTAATTAATTCTTATGTATCATGATATGTCATATAGTTAAAGTAGATTGTTTTCCATCACGATAAGATCTATGTGAAGTATAAGATTCAACTGTTGTGTACTTTGATATTGTATAGAATCAGCTCAGAATCGTACGCCTGTTGTCTTTAGTTTGTATAGAGGTATGTCGAGACGACATACGTATCAGTAGCCGAGCTGTCACTGTATGCTCAGTGAGAGTTCATAGGGTATAACCGTTTCTGCTCACGTGACCATCCGATGCAACCGTTAGCCCAATGTCAAAGGTCACCCATGTCAAAGGTCAATACTTTGAAACGCTATGAGCCCTGCTCGGGGCAGTGCCTCAGTTAGCATCCAGACTCAGTGCAGGACAGACACCAAGGCCTACGGCTCTGAGAATTCCACCCTGTCTAATATACCAAGTTACCATCCCAAACTCGTCTGTTCATTACCCAATCTACGAAAGAACCTCCACGCAACAAATCAGAGGTTTACCTGAAAGACAAGATAGTGTGATAGAATAGAAAGAAGTCAGATGGGTGAGGGTATTGAGATGAGTTCTCCATTGATCAACACTATTGCTGCTAGTGGTTTTGATTTATGTAAATTACTTGCCAAATGAGATTACGTCCTGTGTACGTCTCTTTGCATTCGTTGTAAAATTACTGAAAATACAAATAAAAATCGACAGAAAGGGCTTCTTTTGAGACTTAGATAAGTTGCCGCAATGGTCACACAACTGACTGCTGGAGTTCATTCTGAATCGGTGCAAGATCGTGTAGCTGTGAGAATGAAGGAGAGATCAGAGACAGAGTATAGGCTAGGAGGAGAGACTACAAACATCGACCAAACAACAGGATCTAGGAATGAACATCACAATAAGTATATAACTTGGGATGCATATCAGCCTGATAATATCGGTAACTTACACGAGGCTAACAAACATCAAAATAACTTTCAAAACCCTCAATAAAAATCCTTTAGATCTCTGTACACAATGCGTGTCAAGGTTATAGCATATGCATCACGCATCACTATTGCAGAGCCGCTCTCTTGAAAAGCACGTTAAGAAGATTGAGATGTCCAGAGAGTTGTAAAATAGATTAGTCTCAGATCTGTGAGGAGAGACTAAAGGAGCTAAAGTTGACGACTCTGTAACAGAGAACAGCTAAGTAAAACGTGGTTATGGTATAAGAGATAATTGTAAATTGATAAGTGCAACAAGACTTACTGTTGAAATGCGAGGACCAAAAACAAGAGGACATAGATGGCAGCTAAAATCAGTCCTGGGGGGTAGAGAAGGTGAAATAACTGGATGTGAAAGTGAGCGCCAACTCTATACAGTAAGTTTGTTTAATATACAATAAACAGTATAATATATAGTGCACAAAATTGCAACAGCCAAAGAAAGACATAAGCAATAAAATCTGTAAATTCAATGTCAGAGGTATAAGATGTAAATACACTCTTCGTCAAGCAAAGGCAGCGTCATCGTCTCGGATGTAGTGGCAAGAATTCTCCTCAAAGCAATAAACCCCGCTATCACATTGCTGCTGCTGCTACTACTACTACTATTACTACTACTACTGCTACTACCGGCACTACAAGCACTACTACCGCCACCACAAACACTACTGCTACTACTACCGCCACCACAAGCACTACTACTACCGCCACCACAAGCACTACTACTACCGCCACCACAAGCACTACTACTACCGCCACCACAAGCACTACTACTACTACCGCCACCACAAACACTACTACTACTACTACCGCCACCACAAGCACTACTGCTACTACTACCGCCACCACAAACACTACTACTACTACTACCGCCACCACAAACATATGCACTACTGCCACCACAAACACTACTGCTACTACTACTGCCACCACAAGCACTACTGCTACTACTAGCCACCACAAACACTACTGCTACTACTACGCCCACAAACACTACTGCTACTACTACTGCCATCCACAAGCACTACTCTATTACTACTGCCACCAAACACTACTGCTACTACTACCGCCACCATAAACACTACTATAGCCACAAGCATTACTATGCCACCACAAGCACTATTACTACTACTGCCACCACAAACACTACTACTACTACTACTGCCACCACAAACACTACTGCTACTACTACCGCCACCACAATCACTACTACTACTACTACCGCCACCACAAGCACTACTGCTACTACTACCGCCACCACAAGCACTACTGCTACTACTACCGCCACCACAAGCACTACTGCTACTACTACAGCCACCACAAGCACTACTGCTACTACTACCGCCACCACAAGCACTACTGCTTACTACTCGCCACCACAAGCACTACTACTACTACTACCGCCACCACAAGCACTACTGCTACTACTACCGCCACCACAAGCACTACTGCTACTACTACCGCCACCACAACCACTACTACTACTACTACCGCCACCACAAGCACTACTGCTACTACTACCGCCACCACAAGCACTACTGCTACTACTACCGCCACCACAAGCACTACTGCTACTACTACCGCCACCACAAGCACTACTACTACTACTACCGCCACCACAAACACTACTGCTACTACTACCGCCACCACAAACACTACTACTACTACTACCGCCACCACAACACTACTGCTACACTACCGCCACCACAAACACTACTACACTACTACCGCCACCACAAACACTACTGCTACTACTACCGCCACCACAAGCACTACTACTACCCGCCACCACAAGCACTACTGCTACTACTACCGCCACCACAATCACTACTACTACTACCGCCACCACAAGCACTACTGCTACTACTACCGCCACCACAACACTACTACTACTACCTGCCACCACAAGCACTACTGCTACTTTCTACGCCACCACAATCACTACTACTACTACTTGCCACCACAAGCACTACTGTACTACTACGCCACCACAAACACTACTGCTACTACTACCGCCACCACAAACACTACACTACTACTACTGCCACCACAAACACTACTTACTACTACCGCCACCACAAACACTACTGCTACTACTACCGCCACCACAAACACTACTACTACTACTACCGCCACCACAAACACTACTGCTACTACTACCGCCACCACAAACACTACTGCTACTACTACCGCCACCACAAGCACTACTGCTACTACTACCGCCACCACAAACACTACTGCTACTACTACCGCCACCACAAACACTACTACTACTACCGCCACCACAAACACTACTGCTACTAATCCAGCCACCACAAGCATCTACTGCTACTACTACCGTACCATAATTATAAAACTTCTACACTTACTAAACGCCACCACAAACACTACTACTACTACTACCGCCACCACAAGCACTACTACTACCGCCACCACAAGCACTACTACTACTACTACCGCCACCACAAGCACTACTACTACTACCGCCACCACAAGCACTACTGCTACTACTACCGCCACCACAATCACTACTACTACTACTACCGC